>JAAXCT010001528.1:0-160068 GCA_012490785.1 Eragrostis nindensis | reverse complement strand
TGATGCCCCAGTGGGTCCCCACTCTTCATACACGCCAATTGAAAACTTATGAAGCCGGGCTAACTATATATAGACTAACAGATCACAGAAATTACCTGCGAATATCCATCTTTCAGAGAGGGCCTAAGCCTTTTCACATTGCTCTTTTCTGGTGGCAGCGTGCCAAGGGATGCTGGGTTCCACTAGAGCTAGTGCCAGCAGATTGCTGAAATTCCTTCTCTGGCGTCCATTCTTCTGAATTTAGGATACTGAGAATTGTCTTTTGTACGTGGGAATACTTTCCTTGACAGAAGACTGAAAGCAACTCTTGTTAATTTCAAGGGACTGCAATGTGCGCTCCAACATTGATTTAAAGCTTGTTGCCTCTTCTTGCCGGTTTGTTGTCTCATGAGGTGTCGTGTGGTTGTCCACTGGTAGCTTCAAAGATATCTCATACAAATCACTGAGTCCTGCAAGGTACTGGTCCTTCAAGATCTTACTCTGTGGGACAAAAAGAACAAATAAATTTATCACAGATGCTGCATGGACATGAATAAAAAGAAATAGTGAACGGAGCATGGTTTGTTGTCTACAGATATGATAATCCCTAAGTGAATTCAGTAGGCGGTTCCCATGATCTATAGAAAGAGTGAGTTGAAAGCCTTGGAATGCCAAGAGAATTGTTGCATGGCTTACCAACTCATGTAAATCGCCTGCACCAGGATAACCAGTTCGAGCAGGGAGCTTCACAGGGATGCTACTAGTATTAGAGCTAGGAGAATGCCCAGAAGATTGCTCAAATGTCTGAGCAGGCTTCCTTTTTTGTGCATTTAGGATATGGACAATTTGCCTCTCGTACATGGGAATTTTTTCCTTGAGAGCAAGCTGAACGTGATTCTTGTCAATGTTCAGGAACTGCAATGTGCGATTCAACATTATCTTGAAATTCTTCATCTTTTCATACTGCTCTGTCTGCTTTTGAGCTGGCATATGGTTGTCAATATGCTGTAGCTTCATAGACACCTTATTGTACAAATCACTGACCTTTGGCAGGTACTGGTTCTTCAAGGTCTTAATCTGCAGACAAATCAAATCTGTTGCATATGCTACACGGAGATGATTACAGAACAGAAAATTTTGAATGGAGAATGGTTTGTCAATTACGTTACATATATGACACTGTCCTTAAGTCAATTTGGAGGTCACTTCCATGAATTTGTTGAAAGGTGCAAGCGATTTCATAGCCTTGGTATACCAAAGGATTCTAGATGGTTGTCACATGGCTTACCATTTGATATAACTCCTCTTGCCAATCGCCTGAACCTGGATAATCAGTTTGAGCAGTGGAGTCCTCAGATGCTGCATTTAAATCAAGGTGTCAAAATGCAAACAAGACAAGAATTATCAACAATTACTCTTAGGTACAAATTAACCGACCCTGTTACCTATTACTGCTACAAGGAATATTTGCATGCAGCACTCAAAACAATATGTTGAAGATAACTCCAGGACATGGAAACTATCATGATACAATCATTTACAGAACATCACTTAAAACAACATTAAACAGACATTTGGATTATGATCGTACACACAATTAACAAGAATAGCATATGTCCTTCAAAAGATACAGTGACAACAAATGAACAATGAAGACTTAGATAACATGTAAATAAATTATTCCACAACTGACAACATAAAATCCATAACACGGTTCCTCCATCAAGCATCTGTTTTGCCCTCTGTTCAGGGCATGAATATCACCATAAAATGCATAGTGAACAGTATTTTTCTCGAACCCAAATGGTTAACCATTAATCTAATGCAATAAAAAATATATCACCATAATTTACAAATTTGTTACAGCTAATGTGGTAGTGAATAGCCCATAGCTAAAGTGAACAAAATATAATACCTCCAAATATCAGAGTATTTTTAAAGAAAATACATACACAATTCATAAAAGCTGCAACATTGCATTTGCTTCGATACCTAAGACAAGGGGGCGATTTGAAGTCACTTGGGCATTTCCAGGATTCTGTTTCATACTTGTCTCACTCTCGATAAGTAACATTTTCTGAGGGATTCCCTCCAAATAATCAGCCTGACAAATATCAAAGGAAAAGTATTATGTTGCGGTTTTTAGTATACATGTGCGATTACTAACATCTTGCCACCCGACGTCCTGGCATCATTAGGCATTAGCACTTTTGAAAAAAAATATGATTCTCCCATTTTGGCGCTGAGGAGTTAAGGATAAGATAAGCAGGGCTGACTGGTGATATAGGCAGTGACATGTGCCTGCCTTATGCCAGAAGCATGTCCCATGGCTGCTTGGTTGTCGGCAATAGGCTCCTTGGCCAAAAATTGAGATGAAACTGGGTATACTCTGTATCCTACGTTATGCATTGTTTCCAATGAAACGCCATGAAACTTGCAATGAGAGCAAGCCTTTCATTTCATATGGAACATTTTGATCATAACATCACGCGACAATTAAATGCCATGGCAAGCCTAGTAAACAACAATGAAACTATGCGTTGGAGAGGGGTGTTACATTTACGCTCGATAGGATGTGGAAGTTTTAGACACAAGAAATGAAATGCCCCATTCAGAGTAGCATTATTTATCCTGCCTCTTTGATCCTCCATTTTGAAAATTTCTGGCTTTGCCCTTAGAAGGTAGCACTAACTGTACCTGGTTGGTGGCTGCAGTAAAGATCTTCTGTTCAAACTGCTCAGCAACATTTTGAAGCACACTCGGCAATTCTAGAGGGGAACGCTTATTCAGTACCTCCGTTCTGCACCAAAAAAAAGGAAAAAATGCAACATCTGACATCTTGAATTCTAATTGATATTTTTTGTAAAATGATTAAGCCAGGTACCGGATTTATATAATAAATACTGTATTAGCTTCCTAGAGCCAAAAGGGGGCATGGAATACTTAGACATCTACAATTATTAAGTTGATTGCATCCAAATGGCTGAACCGACCCAGCTGACAGGGCAGCACAAATTAACATTAACATGTATATAGATGTAAGATGATAGGAATACAAATGATCCAAGAAATATAATGGAAAAGGGAGAAATGTATTTAACAGAGCCACGAAGTTAAACATTTGGGGAAGATTTGGCAACAAAGCGAATGACAAGGCAAAGTAGCTGACTCTTATCGCTAACTTGACTCGGTCTAAGGGCGAGCTTGAATACAACTCACAGATCATCAAAGCAAGATTTCATACCATGCTTCAGTGTAATAGAGATGTGTGTGCTGTGCTTAAGGTCCAAATACAATTTTGTATCTTTTAGCAAATGAACCAATGATGAAAGCTGTGCTGCTTTTACATTTCAATTAGCAACCTGGGCCTATTTGAGCAGCAGTCTGATCTTGATCGGCTCGGCTCTTACTAGACACGAATTGGATGGCATGGACATGATTGTACGCCTATGTTGAGTATTAATAGGTGAACAATCTGTTGCAAACAAAATTAGTGCACTGCATGCGGGGGCTAAAATTGGAGGTACGAATGATACATCATATAAGCACTATGAATCGAGGTGTCTGTGTACATAGGTAGGTCAGCAGATGGGTCAAAATTCGATTTCATCTTAAAAGGGAGACAAAGGATGGCGATGGGGACGATTAATCGTCAAGAAAAATCGCTTGTCCTTTGGTTTGTTTGCGGACAATGAAAGATCGAACGTATCCACATGGGTGAAGAAACGGGAGCTCGAATCGAGTCGCCAAACGAAGTTGGCTGAGGATTGGAAGGGGAGGAAGGGAAAGTGGCCGTACATCTGATTGACGATCATGCGGCGAGCCTCGGGCTGGAGATGGGAACGCCAGTCGCCTCCGCCTGCGGAAGGATCAGGCCCCTCGGCGCTGTCCATGACTCGGGATTTTGTTGCCGAGCTCGGATCTGCCGGTCGACGATTACCTCCGAGCAGCAAAAGAGTAGCAAGTGACGGCAATGGTGGAGACGAGACTGGACCGCAGGAGAAAGCAAGGACAACGTAGCACACACGGGTCCAAAGTGGGCTGCCGGTCCGTCCAAGCATGATTGCACGCGACCACTCGGCCCATAAACGGCCAAGTCTAACGCGTTTATTTTAATATGCTGGATATATATCCATCCATAATAGACAGGCCCACTTAGAATCGCCTCAAAAAAAAAAAAAAAGCAAAAAACCCACCTACATGTCCGGGGGATTTCATATACCCACATCGGGTAAATGAACAGCCTAATGAACCCTCATTATAATTCAAAAATAAAGAATGCAAGCTGAATGTATTTTTTCTCAAGCTGCGCCCCACTTCAAATCATAAACTACTAAGACTGACTTCAACGAAGATATCCAAACCCATTTTTGCCTCTCTCCACACTACCGTAGACGATGCATCGTTCTCCAACAAAAAGAGCCAAAACGTGGAGGCACTTTGCATCGGAGGAGAGAGGTGAGGTAAAAGTGCAATCCCTCTCTCCTTCGACGCATTTGCTCGGCACCCAAGTCGCGCGGCCGCACGTCCCCGGCGCCGGCCGCTCTGACGCCGTCGCCTTCGCCACGCTCGTCCCCCGGCAGATCCCGCCGCCGCCTCGAGCTCGCGCAACCGCCGCTGCCGCCTCGCTCGCGCAACCGCTCTCCACGCTGCCAGCGCGGTCGCCGCCTACCTCGAGCTCGTGACCATGGAGCAGCACAAGTGGAGGTTCCTGCGCGAGCTGGTCGCGCGGCGACCGGAGGGATCAGCCTCCTCGTCGACTAAGTCGGAGCGGCCCACGACATCGAGCAGCGGAGGCGGCGCGTGGCGGGGGCGAGCACGGAGGCGGGGGCGCGCGGAGGTGGGCGGTGCGGAGGCAGTGCGCGGCAGCAGCGCAGGCGGGCGGGGCGGGCGAGCTGCGTGCAGGAGGGGCGCGGTGCCGGCGGCGCCGGAGGAGGGCGGCGCGGAGGAGCACGGCGCTCGGCGGCACGCGGAGGAGGGTGGCGCTTGTCGTGGTCGCAGCCTCGGCGACGAGCTGCTCCATGGATTGCGGTGCCCGGCGGCGCGCGGAGGAGGGCGGCGCGGAGGAGCACGGCGCTCGGCGGCACGCGGAGGAGGGTGGCGCCTTGTCGTGGTCGCAGCCTCGGCGACGAGCTGCTCCATGGATTGCGGGCCGGGAGAGGAAGGGATGTTGCCAGGGTACCACGATCTCGGGCGTGGCGACGGCAGACGGCGATCTTCAATTCGCGACGGCGGGCGGCGACGGAGCACACGGCGGAGGAGCGCGGAGGAGGGCGGTGCGCGGAGGAGCACGGGAGGCGGCGGGTGCGCGGGCGAGCGAAGGAGCGTCGCGGAAGTGGCGTTGCGAGGGAGGACGAAGAGGAGGAGGAAGAGGTCGGGGGCATGGGAGCGGGAGGAGGAGGGCAGTGCGGAGGAGCGAGGCGGCGGCGTGGACGGAGGCGGCGGTCCAGGAGGAAGAGGAAATGCAATTGCTTGTTCTGTTGGAAACGGTTGTCTGCAATTGTTAGGCAGACTACTGTAGATGGGAGGCATATGTCCATTTGCATCTAAAATTTAGCTCTCCTTGTTGGAGTCAGCCTAATCATACTTATTATTATATAGATCTGATACACACAAAATCGTTATTCATACTTCATTCATTGCCCATCTGGACACTGTCAACCTTCTTCATACACGCCAATTGAAACTTGTGAAGCTAGGCTAACTATATAAATACTAACTGATTGCAGAATTAACTGTGAAGATCATCGTTCAGAGAGGGCCTAAGCCTTTTCACATCGCTCTTTTCTGATGGCAGCGTGCCAGGGGCCTGCTGAGTCCCAATAGTACTGCTAGGAGCTTGCCCATCAGATTGCTGAAATTTCTTCTCTGGCGTCCATTCTTCTGAATTTAGGATACTGATAATTTGTCTTTTGTACATGGGGATACTTTCCTTGAGAGACGGCTGAACGGAACTCTTGTTAACTTCAAGGGAGTGCAATGAGCGCTCCAGCATTGATTTAAAGCTTTTCACCCCTTCATGCTTGTTTGTTGGCTCTCGAGGTGTCACCTGGTTGTCGACTGGTAGTTTCATAGATATCTCATACAAATCACTGAGCCCTTCCAGGTACTGGTCCTTTAAAGCCTTATTCTGTGGACATAAAGAACGAATAAATTTATTAAAGATGCTAAATGGACCTCATGGTATGGATGTGAATAGCCCTTTCCAGTTTTAGAAAGGTGCAAATAAGATGAAAGCATGGGAGCGCCAAATGCCTTACCATTTGATACAACTCCTCTTTCAAAGCACCTGCACCTGGATAACTGGTACGACTAGTCGAGCCACTAGATGCTGCATAAAAATCAAGGATGACAAAATTCAAACAGGAGAAAAGTTATCAACATTTTCTCTTGGGGACAGATTAACTGACTCTGGGCTGCCTATTACTGTTACAGGGAATGCTCGCGGCAGAAGGACTGCAAATATCATACTACAGATAATTTCACACAGGAGTGACCGAAGAGGAAAAAAACATGTATGCTGAAGAAGGAAGCTAAGAATCAAACTGCTTTAACTCAAACTGACTAGGCATCAAAATTAGCAGCAAAGACAAATAAAATAATTTGACGAAGAAGTGAGGATAAACAAAATACTCTGTAATCTGGCAAACAATTGCTGATAAACAAAAGCGCACAACTTAGATAGCATGTGTAAATAGTACAAAGTACATTCCACCAGTGAAAGCATAAACTCTCTTAGCACTTCCTTAAAAAAACTCTCTTAGCACGGTACCTCCACTAAGTGACTAGTTTTTCATCTACTCTATAAAGTCATGGCATGAATGTCACCATAAAATGCATATGGTCAACAATTAATAAAACATTCCATTATCCATAATCAACAAGTTTGCCACGACTAATGTAGTAGTGTAGAACCGAAAGCACACAAAAACACAATACCTCCAAGTATCTGAAGAGATTAAAAGGACATATGTAAACATTTATTAAAAAGGGCAAAATTTGATTTTGCTTCATGATACCTAGGCTGAGGGGCCTTTGATTCTGAACCACTTGAGCAGTCTGAGGGTTTTGTTGTGCATTGGCCCGACTATGACCCTCCATAGAGAGCATTTTTAGAGAAATCTTCCGCAAATAATCAGACTGAAAAAAAATGAAGATCTGAGTAGCGGTTTGCAACGATAAATTTACATGGGTGCAAGTAATGTCTTTCTATCCACATGTGCTGGTGTGATTACTACAGGGAAAAAGGATTTAGTTCTTGTTTCTTTTTTTCTTTTTGGTACTATAAGGGGGTTGAAATGTTTGATCTAGAATAAATGATTCTATAATATGAACATCCCACAATTCTTAGACTGTCATTGATGTAGTGTGATCCCACATGTTATTAAGATGTGTCAAATCCTAGAAGCACTCTAATTTAATATTATATTTTGAAATATTGCTTTAAGTGAAGGTTGGTTTACTTGCTTCAGATGTAAATATACCAAGTTTTATTGTTTATTATCACTTGTTGCCATACTAATGATTCCGGGACCACATTTCAGCGAGACATTAGTTGTAAAATGGAAAGGCATGAAATTATCGGCAGAAAGTTAGAGAAATAAGAATGAAAAAACAATGGACTAAAGTAACTTAACCAACAAACCCGTAAATTTGACACGATCATTGAAAAAAACAAACTATTGGTATTTTTCTCGAACGAATGAACTATCGGTAATTTTTCTCCAACGAACAAACTATCGGTAATTTGCGTACTCGTTTATATTGAAAAAGCTACAAGAACTTTAAATTGATTCAAAATGCCTTTCAGATTTTTTACGTGTTAGAGGTTCAAATGAGGCAGTTTTTTCAACTGTTGACCCACCCTATTCCATTCTCCATGGCTAAAAGCTCTGGTTTCCCCTGTAGAAGGTAGCAACTAACAGTACTGTACCTGGTTGGTGGCTGCATCATAGATCTTGTTTTCAAATCTCACAGCAATTTTTTCAAGCTCACTCAGCCCCTCTGGCACCGTTTACTGGCAGGTGCTTCTTCAAAGTCTCCATTCTACACAAATAATGGAACATCTGATATCTCAATTTCTCTTTGAAACTTATAGTAAAACAGAAAGACAGATGACTTATTTCTGGAAACAGAAGTGGGCATGAAATTAGACAGCTATAACGTTTTGGCACAACCGCATGGATGAACGGACCCAGCTGACGCGACAGCACAAATTAAAGTGAACATACTTAAACACGTAAGATTGCGGGCATACAAATGCCCGCAATCAAGATTTGATCAATGATGAATGCAAGTATTTCATATCACTATTTAGTCTTATCCGGTTCTGAATGTTTATTGTGTTTCCTTATGGTCTAGAAACAATTCAGTATCTTTTAGCTAATCAACAGATATTCGTGGCTGATGATTTTTATGACTCAATTAGGAAACAGAGCGATTTGAGCAACAATGTGACCCTTGATAGGCTCGTGCTGGAAGACATCAATTGAATAGTATGCACATCATTATACCGGTATGATGAGGATTAATGTGTGATCGATTTGTGATCAAACAGAGACAATTAATGCACGCAATGCGGAGGTAAAATTGGAGATAAGATTGACAGATATATGGTATATGCACTATAAATCGAGGTCTTTGCGTACGGTCAAGGCTAGGTCAACGTCTAAAATTCGTCGATTCAATTAAGCGTAAAAGGGGGATGAATAACAGATGGGTTGGGGCCGATTGATGGTCAAGATCGCCTTGTCTTTTTCCTTTTCCTTTCTGTTTATGTACGATCGCCCGTCTTCACAGCGATCAAGAAAGGCAATTTGAATCGAAATCGCCAGGAAAAAAAAAAGTCGATTGGGGCTTGGAAGGGAAGAAAGAGGAAGGGGACGCACATCTTGTTGACGATCCTACCGCGAGCCTCGGGATGGAGGTGAGTCCGCCAGTCGGCTCCGGCGTCGGCGGCGCCGGCGGCGGCAGGGCCAGCCCCCTGGGCGTTGTCCATGTCTAGCCGCCTGCTGGTTGGGTTCCCTCGAGTCTCGAGATATGTTTCCGCGGCTCAGTCAGATCTTCCCCGCAAGACGAGGAAAGTAACTAGTAAGGGCGTTCGAGGGAAGAAGACTGGACGAGCAGGTGGACCGAGGGCACCAACCATACAAACGTGTTTTAGGAATAGGAAACTTATTATGATGCCGCTTATATAGTGCTCACTGCTCAGATCAAAATTTCATATGGTAAACGATCCAAAAAAAAAATTCATATGGTACTTTCAGCATGCCATCGATTTAATGAGACGGATAGTAGGGAATAATTGTTTTTGTAAATGTTCATAATTGATAATTCGTAAAGATAGATGGCTAATATGGGCCAGGCTAAATGGAGGAGCACAAGGCAAGAGAGTTCTGGCCAGGCCCAAGCATCCCTCTATGGGGCCATGGGCCAGGGAGGGTTTTCAATTCTCCTTTATATATTTATCTGAAAGTACCAAATGAAAGTGTTAGCAGCGAGTCGACCCAATATCTCGAAGAACAGCAAGATAGGTAGAATTGGGGATAGAAGAGAGATTGGATTGAAGAACAAGTCAAGTTGTTTACAATAATTGATACCCTTCTCTTCCTCACCTCTGTTACACTTATACTACAACCAAAGTTTTAAATCTCCGGCTATAGCTGCCGCTATAGCCGGATATTTCTGCTGGGACGCACCACCGCTAAGAGATGCTTCGTTAGCCGCTACGAGTTGGAAACCGCTAATCGCTGGATTTAGCCTGATTTAGCCGCTAATTAGACAATAATTTAGCCGCTACGATTCAGCTGTTTGGGCCAAAATTCCTAAAGCGGGCAGGAGCCTTCGTTGGGCGCGTTAGCCCATGTTTCGGCCTGCCTATGTAACCCAGTTGCTAGCCCTAGTCCTCAATTGCGGCTGTGCAACATTGCGCGAAACCAAAAAACAGCGGCGGCGGCGGCGGCGGCGCCATCTACGTCTGCGGCCTGCCTGAGAGCAGGGAGGCAGCGACGCTTGCCAGCAGCGGCCGCGGCTCCTTACAGACTCCAGTCCAAGCAGCGGCAGCTCGGCGACCATGTCTAGCGAGCCGGAGCAGCAGATAGGCAAGTGATCTCCCGTCTCCATCACCATTTTCTCTCCAAAATAATGCTTCGACTGTACATTTTTGGAACTTGCGCTTTGTTCAGTTCAGACTAAAATACCTGATGTTGTTTACTTTTAACATACGATCTTTGTGATTTGTTTAATCTGAAGTACTCAAGTATCTTGTATTGTGAAGTGTGTTGCTAAGTAATGAATCTGGCACTCAGACTTGTACAAATTTTTGAAAAACCGCTAAATGGCTTAGCTGCCGCTATAGCCAGCTATAGCAGCTCTTAGCCTTTGCGGAAAACAACCGCTAAAGGCCTTAGCCCGCTATTTAAAACCTTGACTACAACGCACGCCACTGTTGTCGCTCACTCCCACTCTGGGCCAGAGATGCGAACATTGGGCCGCCGAACTCTGTTACTCATCCTGGCCTCCTGGGCCGATGTAGATGGGCCGGCAGTGCTAACATCCCCTCCCGGTTGAGAATGTGCTTGACCCCAAGCAGGCGCAAAAGGAAACTGTTGCTTCAAATGTTCCAGATTCTCCCATGTGGCCAACTCTGGTGGCATACGCGACCACTGAATCAAACCCTTGAGACACTGTGTCGACTCCACGAGTAGAAACCTTGCGCTTGAGTACCTTCAATGGAATTTGCAGGGAAACCGAACTGTCAGGTAAGGACGGAGATACCTGCGTTAGTGGTGGGATTGTTTTCTTTAGCTGTGAGACATGGAATACTGGGTGCACAGAGCAATCAGCAGGGAGACTGAGCTTGTAGGCGACGGCACCAATTCTGGACAAATGGTGAAAGGACAAAGAACTTGAAAGATAGTTTCTGATTTGTGCGAGGAGCAAGAGATGACTGCAGATATGGCTGAAGCTTGAGGTAAACTTGATCAACCATTTGGAAACTGCGCCCAGTTCGACCTTTGTCAGCCTGTTTCTTCTCGTTCAGTTCCACAGTTGTCTGACTGGTTACAAGAGCGATCCTTGATGCTTGACTTGGTGAAACAGCATCTGTCAAGGGCACGTGACCGTATGAAGAAACAGGCTGACAAAGGTGCCCTTGACAGATGCTGTTTCACCAAGTCAAGCATCAAGGATCGCTCTTGTAACCAGTCAGACAACTGTGGAACTGAACGAGAAGAGCTGGACTGAATACCAAGCTGAGGAGGAGCATAACCGTACAATGCTTCAAATGGTGAACAACTTAGAGCAGAATGAAGACAGGTATTGTACCAATGTTCTGCTAAGGGCAACCATTGACTCCATTTGGAAGCGCAAGAATGGACAAAACAACGAAGATGAGTTTCCATACATTGGTTAACACGTTCAGTCTGTCCATCAGACTGTGGATGATAAGCTGCACTCATGCAGAGTTGAATGTCTGCTAACTTGCACAGTTCCTTCCAAAAATTGCTTATGAATATCTTATCACGGTCAGATATAATCGCTGAGGGCAATCCATGGAGTTTGTATACATTATCTAGAAACACCTGAGCTACCACAGCTGCTGTGAATGGATGTTTGAGAGGCAGGAAATGGGCATACCTCGTCATCTTGTCAACTACCACCAGTATACAATTGTTGGCACCTGAAGAAGGAAGGCCTTCCACAAAATCCATAGAGATTGTGGTCCAGGGCACAAATGGAATATTTAGTGGCTGGAGGAGACCAGGAGACTTAGTCCTATCAGGCTTAGCTTGCTGGCAAACAGCACAAGATCTTATATAAGCAGCTATGGCTGACTCATGCCAGACCACGCAAAGAACTGTTTAATCCTTCTAGTGGTCACTGGGATACCAGAATGGCCACCCACTGCACTATCATGTAAAGCAGCGATAATCTTGTGCTGTAGATTGGAGTCAAGGCCCACCCCCTGTTTTTGTACCTGAGAATGCCAGATTGCAAGAATAATTAGGAACTGATGTTGGGTTGACAGCCAAAGCTTGAATAATGCAGAAGTCTTCTCATCCAGTTTGTAACTTGAGATGACTTCCTCCAACCATGTTAGTAAGCATACAGACATGGCTGAAAGATGGTGAGTATCATGAGGTCTTCTAGATAAAGCATCAGCCACGTTGTTTTCGGCCCCTTGCTTGTAAACAATTTTATAATGTAAGCCAAGCAGATTGGTGACCACTTTCTGCTGCCAAGGAGTATTCAATCTTTGTTCTGTAAGATGAGAGAGACTCTTCTGATCAGTGAGGACAGTAAATTCATTATATTGAAGGTAATCTCTCCACTGGTCTATAGCAAGAAGAATAGCAAGGTATTCTTTTTCATATGTAGACAAACCTGGTCTTAGTGCCCAGAGGTTTACTGACAGAAGCTATGGGATGGCCTGACTGCATCAGTACTGCTCCAATACCCACACCACTAGCATCAGTCTCTATAGTAAAAGGCTTAGAAAAAACAGGGATGGCCAACACAGGGGCTGAGCTGAGAGCAGATTTCAGAACCTGGAATGCAGTATCATGTTCACTAGTCCACAGAATTCCTGACAAAACGTCTATAATATCCAGCCATTCCCAAGAAGCTTCGAAGTTCTTTGATGTTAGCACGAGTAGGCCAATTTACCACTGTTTCCACTTTACCAGGGTCAGTAGCTACTCCATCTTCACTGAGAATGTGGCCTAGATAAGATATCTGTCTTTGGGCAAAGGAGCACTTGGACAGTTTTACCTTCCACTGATCCTGCAGGAGAAGTGTCAACACAGCTTCCAGGTGAGAGAGGTGCTCTTGAAATGTCTTGGTATAGACTAGGATGTCGTCAAAGAACACAATAACACACTTGCGCAACAAGGGTTTGAGAGTAGCATTCATTGCTCCCTGGAATGTGCCAGGTGCACCAGATAACCCAAAAGCTAAGACCTTAAACTCAAAGTGGCCTTCATGAGTAGAGAATGCAGTTTGTGTTCTTCCCCAGTTTGCATTTCTAATTTGGTGAAACCCTGCTCTCAGATCCAGGCAAGAAAACCAGCTAGCATGAACCAATTCATTGAAGATTTCCTCCATAATTGGAATTGGAAACTTACTCTTAAGTGTGAGAGAATTAAGGTGTCTGAAATCTACACAAAAACGCCAGGATGTCCTTCTTGGGTATCATCAACACAGGAGAGGAAAAAGCACTATTGCTTGCTTGAATTAAACCACTGTCCAACATCTCTTGGACCTGTTTCGCAATTTCAGTTTTAAGAGGAGGAGGGTATCTATAAGGTTGAATATTAACTGGTCTTGCTCCAGGTATGAGAGGAATTGAGTGGTCACAGCTTCTTTTGGGGGGGGAAGTGCAATAGGCTTTTCAAACACAGTAGCATATTTCTGAAGTAACTGCTTGATCTCAGGAGCAATGTGCTGTGGAAGCTGGACTTGCTCAATGTCATCTTACACACTGTAGATTTGAACTAGTGTAGAAGGAGGCTCCTCAGGAGTAAGACCTTGAAGGAAGACAGAAGAATCACCATAAGGAATGGACATCCACTTGTGCTTCCAGTGAACCTTCATAGGGCTAAACATTTCTAACCAATCCATTCCAATGACCAAATCATAACAGTGTAATGGTAAAATTCTCAAATCAGAAGTGAAGATGAATTCCTGTATGGCCCACTGCGCCTGTTTGATTTGAGAATGACAGGATAGAGCTTCTCCATTAGCCACAGTTACCCTGATATTACTAGCTAGAGCCGTAATGCCTGATAACCTGGTGTTAAATCCATGGATGGCCGGTTAACTTGGACATGTGGAATGGTTTTTCTTTATAATATATTTGTGCATTGGATGTTTTGACAATAATACAAGTTAAGTCAAGGTTGCTCATAATTTTATGTTAGTCACATAATTAGGGTGGAAACTATAATGTTATAATTAAATAGCCATATAAATGAATAAAAAAACCCCTCTCCTCAAAACAAAATCTATCATAATACACATTTTTTATTATTCCCCGTCAAAGATATATATGTCGAAGCATTTTACCATATACTAGCGGTGCTTGAGATAACCTGGTTACCCATGGAAAACGTCTCTCAAAGTGTTTTTAAGGTCGTAGGCACATGCACTTAGGCTGTGAAACCCTTAAGATTTCTAAAACTAATTGAATTTAATAATATTACAATCTATTATCGATCAACATCCATCTGAAAAGACAACACACCAAATAAAAGATGTTTTTATGCTTAGTATTGATCTTTGTATGAGATTAACAATAAATGTATTTTTGAAACCACAAGGCGCAGATGTAAAATTCACACAAGGTGAGGTGAAGCTACAAGGTTCTTTAAAAAAGTTAGGAAAAAAATTAAAATCCTAATTAAAAAATTAAATCACATAAAAAAGTCCATTACATTACATGTTTTTCATCCTTCGTCTTCAAGGATATCCATGCATTTATTTTTACCATACAAGTCAAGCAAGGCTGGAACAAGGGACTAAAAAACCGCAAACAGATCAGTTTTCAAAACCGCCAAAAACCACCTGGTAAACCGGTAAAACCAAAGCAGTTTTAAAAATTGCTACTGTACCTAGGTTTGGTTTCGGATGAAAACAGAACAGCTTTGCTAACCAATTCGAACCGGTTTTATGGATTTCGCGGGTTTTTTGTTGATTTTTAAAACCCTGTCACGAACCTATTTGACAAAATGATCATGGGTGTGTGTTTCTCACCAATTCTTCCGCAAATGTTTCTTTAGGGTGTAGGTACCTGGAGAGTTGGTATTGCCGGTAGTGAAACCATTAAGGTCCCTCATATTAATTCAATTCCATATAGTGCAAAAATGTCCAATATGTTTCTTTTTTTGGGTAAAATGTCCAATATGTTCTCTTTTTATTGTCAATACTCAATAGAAACTTACAATGAATTTACTATTGGACCTACCCTACAATGCGCTTGTACACAAGAAGCGGTTAAAATTAGTTTATTTGATTTCTTTGGATCTACATCTTGCATACTTCTTTATCGTTCACCACGAGACGAAGTGAAAAACATGTATGCGTTGTAACCCATCAAGCCAACACAAGAAGACACCACACCTTTGGATGCTCTATCCTAAACGGATTAACAAACACAATGAATTTGATGTGCATACTGACAAAATGAAATGATGATGGACTGATCTTAGGAAACCATAAAACGGATGTATGCAACTTCATTATGGCTGCGATGGCGGCAATGATGAGCCCTCGTGATGGTAGGGTTCATTACTCAATAACCGCCGGAGAAACCCCATCAAATGGCATCATCCACATGCGTGGCACGCCGAGACATGCAAGAAGGAGACACACATGATGTGATCAGCTGGGGTTTTGCTCGGACAACAATCTCTAGGCGACCAAGTGTGTACGTGCATCACATGATTAGGAGCTGGGAAAAGGAGATCACCAACGGATATGGTTCATCCTCCTGGGCTTTTTGCACAGTCCTCAGCGATGCAACAGCCCTATTTAGCATTGTTTATCTATTGATGGGCCTACGTATCAGTGACTGTCGCTACGGTTATATAAGATGTGTGGTTTTGTCTGGAGAGGACATTGATCCAGAGTTGGTCTCAAAATGCGGATGTTTGTTGCCGCAGGGGTGCAAGCAACATCCTTAGCAACTACTCCCTTCATTTCTTTTTTTTCCTTGTCGTTAAGATAAGAGATTAGTTCAAAAACAAGCTAATCCTTTTGTCCGAGAACGAACGTGGCATCTTTTAACATTCAAATATTAAGATAATAGATATATATGAGCATAAAAAATGATAGGAGGTACTCCCTCCGTTTCAATTTATAAGCAGTTCTGGCTATGTTTTTAGGTGTCCAGGTTCATTGAACATTCTCTGAATCTGGACATATGTTTGTCCAGGTTCATAGAATGTTTAATGAATCTGATACAAAGCCAGAACTGCTTATAAATTGAAACAGAGGGAGTAGTATGTAGAAGCAAAAGCTGGGGAGAGACAAAAGATGCATGGAGGTAACACACGCACTTATATGGGTCAATCAGTAACAAACTCACGGCGTAGGGTAGCAGGGGCAACGAAGGAGCTGCTTAATTTGAAACTGTGATAAAGGACATTTTTACGATCCCTCAAGTTGAGTGGCTTGCGAGGTGAGGACATGGACCCAAAGGTTGGTCTTCCAAACGCAGGTGTCTGTTGCTGCGGGGTGCAACCAAGTGCCCTAGCAAGCAAAAGCTGGGGAGGGACAAAAGTTGCATAGGGTGGAATCATTGATCATATTGATGGTCCCAAAAGTAACATTTGGAATCAGGTATCACTACTGATTACAAACTCACACTTGCATGGTTCAACCTGTAATTTTGTAGTACAGGCGTCTTCTTGGGCTGTGGGGCGCCAAGGAGCTCAATTTCAAACTGTGGAAAAGGACATTTGTCAAAAATAAGTTATGGTCTTGTGATGAATCAACGATGGAACGAATCCGTTTAAAAACGAGCCATGCGGTCCCTGGAGCTGAAAAGCTCCCCCAGCCGTAGGAGGAGGCAGAAGGCCAGAAGCCCAGAACTCATCAGTAAAGATTGCAGTCCCTGTTGTCCTACGGTTGTGGAGTTTCTCTGCAAATTGACTTCACTGAAACGCAGGACAGTAGGACACGAGTACAGCGTGGCATGTCTCCATGGCTTACCTGCCTCCTTGTACCTTCCCTTGCCCTCTGGTTCTGGCCCCTGCTTAGACTTGAATACTCTGCTTGCTCGCTGGAGAGTGAAGCGTCCTCTCCACGAGATCGATCAAGAAGCTGGACACGCTGAATCCTCATCAGAGCCGTGGAATGGTTAATGCTGAAGACGAGTGGCGTATTTCTGTACTGCAATCGTGTGTGAAGTTCTCCATGTCCTGGACTACTACAGTACTACCTGATGTTCTTGCTCCTTTTCACCAATGGAATCAAGGATTACAATCCCGTTCTGACCGCTTAAACCGGAGGCCACCGGTTTTACAGGTTTTCGTGAAAACCGGTCCGAAAATCGGACGAAATTCACCCAAAATTTGAATATGAAATTTGCAAACCAACCAGTAAACCGGACCAATTCGTTGGTAAACCGTACCAAATTTCCGGAAAACTGGAGCAAAAAACGGAAACCTATGCGGTCCGCTTTTTGCTCGGTTCGCCGGTTTTTATTTTAAAAATCATAAAAAATTGAACATTTAAAAAAATGAAACAAAAAATATGTAAAAAAAAAGTAGATACAATTTGCAGCGCAATGGTGCAACAACAACACGAAAATTTAATCGTTTGCTTGGTCAAAAAAATAAAAGAAGTTTGCTGGTTCAAAAAAAAAGTTTTTCTTTTTCCCTTCCTTTTTCAACCAAGAAATATTGCTTGATTTTTTTGACCCATCAAACGATCGAATTTTCGTGTTGTTGTTCCACCATTGTGCTACAAGTTTCATCTAGTTTTTTTACATATTTTTGTTTCAAATATTTTTAAATTTTCAATTTTTTGAATTTTAAATTCGAAAACCGGACTACCAGGTAAACCGGACCGACTGGTTTTTTAAAAACCGGTCCAGTTTACCGCGGTTTTGTAAACCCTGACTTGGCTTATCGAATGATTCTCCTCGTTGCCAGAGGCCTGAAACTTTGCCTCCCTGATCAAAGCTGACATAACCTTTTTGAGCTGCGGTGGTGACTGGCGAGCACCCAAAGCTGGACCACTGGAGCTTGCCGCCACCATCAGCTGGAGAAAATGTCTGTCCAAATTTGCCTCTCCAGCGCCTCTCTTGTGGGTAATGCAAAGCACTCGTGCATGCACTGCTGGCCTGCTCGGAGTGATTTCTGAGCGGAGCAAATTTCCTCAAGCAGGATTCGAGCCTATCACAAACCGTAGTCGACCAAGAACGGACCTAGCGAAGCTTATTGTTGGGAAACAAGGAAGAATCAGTTAGGATAGGATTGGGCAAAGAAACGGATCGCATTCACTCTGCCAATTCAATTCAGGGCCTGTTTGGCAGGGCTTCGGATTATACAAAAAACAGATTCTGCACTGGATTCTGAGGTAAAACAGATTCTCTGGCTTATTCTGGATTCTCTGTCAAAACAGCTTCTCCAATCAGGCCGTTTGGCAAAACAGATTATCATGATATTTTCTGAAATGGATTATGCATGTGAAATGAATAATCTATCCGTATAGTTAGAGCTTTATTTTGTCCATACTTTGTATATCATATTGAAATGAAAATAATTGCACAAGATAAATTAAATATTAAATAAATGATTACTAAGGGTAATTTTTTTTAAAAAAGTTTGCATAATATAGTCAAGTGTGGTCTAGTTTCGAAGATCTCGTTGCAAGGATCGCAACGGTGTAATCGGTTCGTAATTTGGACATTCGGTTTGTAATCTACGAACTTTTTAAACAAACATAAGTGTGTTGTTGTCTGACGGGCCCACCATAATCCACCAAAAGCTACAAATAGCAGCTTCTGCTTACACGTTGAAATCCAGAATGGATTCTACCTTCTCTTGTCCAGAATCCGTTTTGACATAGCACCTGTTTGGCAGTTTTTTTTGAAGAAGCAGAAGCAGAAGCCGTAGTAGAATCCGTGCCAAACAGCCCCTGAGTCCGTGCATGTACTGGCCTCCCAGTTGGCTGTAGGAATGAACGGAACACCGGTTGGTAACAGAATCCATACCTCCCAAGCTCGGACCGGACCACGGGAGAAAGATCTGAGCTTGCAGTCCTAGAAGGTTATCAAGCGCTGCAAACGTATAGCAATAAAATCTACAACCATGCCTGGAAACTGTAATCAAGTTTTGCATGTACTTGTACAAGCTGTGATAAGCAAAAGCTTGATAGGAAATACCAATGCTGATGAAGAAAAGTTCAGTTTGCATCCTTAAAGGCAAACAGGTATTCACGCTATCATCTAAATTCTTAATGTAATCGTAAGAGTGATGCATCAATAGTAAGTACATCCCTGATTATGCAGTGATCTTGAGATCTCACTTCACATAATTGACATCACTATATACATGGAATCAACAGGCAAAAGGATAGAATTTGCAACCAGTTCGAATTAATTATTGGATACAGTACGACACAAGAACTGCGTTCTGAGGAACTTGCATGTTCGCATAGCAATAAAAAAATATGTGCAGGGAGATAGGAAGTGGAAAATCAGAGGGGGGAAATTATTATGGTCATAAACAGCAAGAGAAGGACCACGACTAGCACTTGCATTTCACTGATTGCTAATGAATGTTTACTGTACATATTTTACCAACTTGCTCAGCTGCTAGCTATGGCCAGAAGACGTGCAGTAATGCATTATACATGCCGGAAACAATAGGAGGCCCTGGTGCAAGGTAGAAATGAACAGTTCATGTCAGGATGCATAGCAGGTTGATTCATGATTGGTTTCAATTTTTGAAAGTTCAGTTCTTGGAATATGAATTCCCTTTTGCTTTGCCATCTTCAGTAACAACTGTTCATTCCCGGCAAACAACACTAAAGACAAGTGGAAAATCCTTGTGAGAAGGTGAACTAATTGACCTAACAACTAAATTTTTCATCGCTTTAAGGTACGCAGAGAATGATATAATCTGCCTTTTGAGGTGAGTGGGTTAGCATCAACCACTACCCTGATGCAATACATTGTAAACTAATGATCGATGTTATCGCTTTGGGTAACAGTAGTTAGCTTTTCTTGCTGAGCTTTTTAGCAAAGTCCCATGCTGACAGAAAACAATGACTAATGCCCTGACTTGATATTATTCATAGCATGAACATTCCATATACTAGAGTCTAAACAGGGTAGCAAGACAGCACGTGACTACATTACTGAATCAGATAATTTAGCTAATCACCGAAATATCTGTTACGCGATGAGATCACGGTAATTTGAAAATCTGAAGAAGTATCAGGCTGTGATATGACAGCAAATTCTTGATTCCAAAACAACTCACGATATCACTTTCACAAAGACTAAACAAGACTTAACTGCAGATATGATAGAATCAAAATGCTAAGGTGGAATTTTCAACCAGTAAATCATTACTGGAATACACAATGAGAAGAGTATGTACGAAACCTTCTTTTCAGATTGCTTGAAACAAGGATTCAGCAAAAGTATGTACAACCAGAGCTAGAATGCACGTCTTTCCAGTAGATAAAATTCTATATTTGTTCTTTGAATAGATGGTGATGATCTCATGTGCAACATGCACAAACAAAAGGAAGCGGGGAAATGAAGAAAGAAACCCAAAACAAAAACACAAGTACCCTTTGCTGTTTGATATCACTTGTACACTATGGAACAGAGCAGAAACCTGACCTTGGGCTCTACTGAAGTTGCCACTCCACACAATCATCAAAGTCGAGGCTACTTGAGCAGTCAAGTAACGCATTTTGCTGCTGCTCGTACCGGCATATGTAATTGAGCCCGACAAGCAATTCGCAGATCACCGCTTCAGTCTTCTCCCGATCAGCGAAATACAATGTCTGCAACAGCAAGACGTTCCCCTTCAACACAATCTGCTGCTGCTCAAAGTTCCTCTCAGCCTGCCACCGGATCATGTTGTGGGCCATCGGAGCAAGCCACGCCAAAGTCTTCTCAAGCGTCTCCCTCCAATCGTGCGCGAGGAACGCATCGTAGATCGCCATGTTCTTCACATAAGTTTTCAGATTCTTCCTCAACGCCGCCTTCACACTCGAGGGCAACATCTGGTACAGATCATCCCTTGCCTCCTCACCAACAAGATGCGGGTACCGGAGCAGCTTCTCGATGATGATGATGATATTGGCATAATGCAATGCCAGTGCTGAGCCGCCAATTGTGTTTGGCGGCGCAAGTGATGTCACGGTGCTCTTCGGACCAAACCGCGTCCTTCTTCCAATCTTGCCGCTCTTGGGTGGCGTTGTGGACGCCCCCTGCTCGCCACTGAACGGTAGAAGCATCCCTGACCTGATGGTGCTGATGCAGCTGGCGTCTTCCAAGAATTCATCCTCGAAGCCATCCTTCCACGAGACCGAGCTACTCAGGCTCAAACACTCCATGAACATCCTCCCCGGGCTTGCTCCGCAATTCGACCGGAAATGCGCCGGGCGTGATGATGCATCCAAATCGACTCTTGCAATGGGTCCTGACTTGAGATTGGCCGGAACAGAGCCGGAATGAAGCTGCTGGCTCTGGTCACATTGCCGGTCCATGTCGAGCAGGTCGAGGCCGAGCATGGGGTCGCCAAAGACGAGGCGGATGCGGTCGTAGAGGGCGCAGACGGCGCGCGCGAGGAGGAAGACGGCCTTGTCGTAGGTCCAGTTCCAGAGCGAGGCGTCCCTGAGGCGGCGCACGTCGTGGCGGCGCCACCGCGTGCGCTGCTCCATGGCGCGGCGCGCCTCGTCGGTGGGGAGCTTCCGCGCCGACTGCTCGAGCTCGGTGAGCGCCTCGAGCTCCGCGTAGAGCGCGGCGGTGGCGGCGGCGAGGCGGTCGAGCTTGCGGACGAGCGCGGCGGCGTCGGACGGGGACGCGGCGGCGAAGGCGGCGGCGTCCGAGCGGCCGGCGAGGAGGTCGGCGTAGACGTGGTCGAAGCCCATGAGCGCCGGGACGGTGCACCGGCGGCGGCCGAGGCGCGCCGCGACGCCGGCGACGCGGTTGAGCGCGTCGAGCTTCTCGGCGAGCGCGAGCGCGAGGAGGCGCGCGTCGTCGCCGGGGACGAGCGCGCGCACGGCGTGGGAGCCGAGGCAGAGCGGGCCCAGGAGCCGCGCCGCCTCGGCGTCGGAGAGGGAGCGGTAGAGGTTGGCCGCGCGGGACATGGCGTTGGCCACCTCGAACGACAGGATGCCCACCCTGCCGTCCGCCGCCGCGGTCTCGCCGACCTTCCTGGAGGACGACGACAACGTCGCCATGGAGAGCACCTTGTGCACCAGCGGCTCCGCCACCATGGCTCCTTCCTCCTCGAGCTCTCTCTAACTCAAAGATGGGAAGATTTGCTTGCCCCCAAACTACCACAAAACCATGAAGAAAAAAAAAAACAGCGACAAAAGCCTTTTGCACAGAAATCTCCGCCTTTGCACCAAAGAAACGAATTAGGCCACCAACCAAGAAGGGCGATTTGAATTCGGAGACTCCGGCTTCGTGCCTCACTAGCTACAGCAAATGGTGGGGCGATTAGTGGCGGAGCAGAGCAAGCAGAGATGTCAACACACGGCGACAAGGCCACTACTGGAAGCGAAAAATGGAAAACGGAATTCCTCGGGCGGTGCTCCAGGAAACAGAGAGAAAGAGAGAGGAAATGTGGACGGGAATGGCGGGTGGCGACGGCGGCGGAGGAAGCAGGAGGACGAAATGAGGGAAGACGAAGCTAGCAGGAGTGAGATTTGGATGGTGCGGGTGACGCCATTGATGCGGGCATGCGGCCACTGCTGGACGCCCAACTCCTCGCTGGTGGCATTAAATGGTAGCGGGAGCAAGGCAACGAAAGCAAGCAGCCGCTTTCCTCTCTCTCGCTCCGTCTCCAGCCAGGACGGGCTCATCAGAGGGATGAGGCCGTGGTGCAGTGGTTGGCCGCCTCTGCCCCCGGACCCTCTGAGGTCAACTAAGAGATTGTTTGCTTTACAGTCAAATCACTCTTATAGCAAACAAAAAAAAAAAAAAAACACCAATTTCCATATCCGATGGTTCTTTTGAGAATACCTAACTATTCATTGTAATAACCAATATATGAAATGTAGGATATTCAAAATATTAAATATAATGTCGATCGAAAGATAAAAAGCTAGTCCTGTCATTTTGATATTCACACAGCTTGTGATATTTTGACAGTTTCTTAAAGAAACATGGCACAAAATCCTGACTGTACTAACACCAAAGTTGATAATAATGAATGTAACCAACAGAAGTAAGACCCTTTTTTTTTTTTGCACTCCAGATAGAGAATCCTAGTACTCGTTTATTGGTTATAAACTTGTGCCACTAATACCTAGATAAAATATGCAAATTAAAGTTGTTAGTTGGTGTGTTGTCGTCATAGCACTATTTTTCTTGCGATCGGGTGAAACCTAATTAAGCAAAGACTTTAGGTCGACATGAGAAGATATAATACTTGACTGAGGTACTACTACTAAAGTACGCTACTCAAGACTAAAGGTAATTTCCTTGCCGTTCCCGCGGTTAAAAGCAAGAGATTTTGTCTAGCCTAGAAGCTAATGTAAGGCTTCAACCAACATTTTGATGTGGCAATCTGTCTTTCAGTTGATCCGAACAACAGTAGCATCTCTCTGGAAATGAAGCAGGCTATTTAATTTTCTAGCAAATATCATACGAGAAGACAAGATCGCACAATCGGGTCTCAACTGTGATCAGTGCTCTAACTAATCAACCATACTTAGGCGTAGTACTGTAGTAGTGGTTGACCACATTTGGAATCGAAAAAGAAACCATTTGACTAGAACCACTTGGTACGACTGTTGGACGATGGTTTTCCGTTTCGAACAACTCTGCTCTGCTCTGCTCAGCAAGTCTGTCCCGGGAACCAAAAGCCTCTTTTTTTTCGCGCTTTGACTTTCCAACTCACGGCGGCGAGCCCTGACTGCTTTGGGCCCTGGAGCCGTCGTCCCCACGGCGGCGATGCGATGCATGCCGGTGAACTGACGTGGACTGGAGCGGTGGAGCCACTGCTGACGTGGGTCAGAGAGGAGTCTCCTGCCACGCAAAGGTTCAGGCCCCGTTTGGAACGCATGAATTTCACAGGAATTTTATAGGAATTTCACAGGAAACAGTTCAATTCCCGCAGGAATAGAAAATGATTCCTCCCTTCCAAACGGAGCATCAGCTTCCAACTGGAATATGCTACTCGTGGAGCAATCAGCAATGGATTCTTCTCAATCGTCGAATGAAAATGAGGGTGCAAGGATTCCTTCCAACGCAGGTTCTGATATATATCTGATCTTTCCGCGCCTAGACGGACAATTAATGGAATTTTCCTCTATAGGACAATAACGAAAAATAAAATTCCGTTGCCGCTGCCTGCTTTGGATCCCTCTGTTTATCTGCACTGCAGGGGCGTGCGCCGTGCTTGCCTGCGCTGGCTTCCCTGGCTCACCGTCGTCCTTGAAGATAATTAACCAACAAAGCTGGCAGCTGACACGATTGACAAAGAAAAGCGACGTGCTTGTTCGTTTTACAGGTTCCTTTTCAAGCAAAGCACGTGCGTATCCACGCACCTGCAATCACACCATGCATGCGAGATGAGCAAATTCAGCTTCATCACCTTCGGCTGCTTACAAGTGTAAAGCAATGCATGCAAAACACTCCAGCATTCCACGCTACTAGTTTAGTTATTAACAACCTCTTACTTTGGCTTTTCGTGATTTTGCTCCAATCCATTTGTCAACTACAATTAATATACGCATCGCTCTCATCATAATGTTGATTTATAAGACATAGTAATTATTATGTGACCATGCCAGAACTGAACAAAGATACTAATTAATGTCTCTACGACAGATGCTTTCGTTTGGTTATATGCTGAGCGGTCACCGGTCAACAAGGATAACAACCACAAAGGATCCATGCATATATATACTAGTACGTCTTACTATTTTGATGCATCAGCATCAATGCATCATTGGTGTTTTATTACGGCACTGCACATCAGTAGGCAACCTTTTCGGAATACATATATACGGGTCAAAGCATCGCAACCGAAAGTTTACCTGTTGCTGTTGATGGGAGACGTTGAGCTCTCTCTCTCTCTCTCTCTCTCTCTCTCTCTCAGGGATCTTTGTACTTCTCTTTTGTTGCATTGCAAAAGTAGGCTTCTCTCTTCACTCCGCCGGTCAAAAAGCAACGGAAACCTACTGCGTCGACGGAGAACCTACTGCGTCGACGGAGTAGCTACAAACCTTTGGATGATGTGAACCACCACAATTAGCTAGCTGTTGCATGTACTTTTCCACAAGAAACATGAGATCCAGCCGAAAAGAAGCTAAGTGATTTTTCATTTAAAAGAAAAAATAATAATGATCAAATAGGCATCCATATTCGAGAGTGTAAGAGGACTCGTCTCCTAGCCAAGCTAAGACAAGTTCAGTTTCCTTGCAGTTTACGATACTCAGATAGTGAAATACCAAAGAAGCATAATATAGATCGGAGAAAATTGCATTTAGCTGAAAATAGCATACTAGGAGTACTTGAGAGAGTAGCGTGCATCTTTGGCCAGCCGGCCGATCGAGAGAGGGAATAGAATCTCTGGTGCGTCGTCGTCAGGAGTATATTAACACGGCCGGAACGAATGCTCCCAAATGCAAAGGCCAAAGAGTCTGGTTTGCCTGGTGCCCATGCATTCTCCTGCTGTCTTCCGTGCCTAATCATGTTTTCTTCTGTTCCACACAGAGGAATGTCGCACAGGACGACAAGCAAACGTCTCGAACCTAGCTAGTGATTCATTCTGTTACCGCGTTGGATGTATGCCATTTCTTTATCGACGATATCAAGAGTTTTGTTCCATGCTCCTGCTCTGGGCATGTGCACCGCACAGCTAATCGTCTTGGACCCTTTGTTGTCGCGTGCTCCCTCGCTTTCCTTGAAGCAGCAGGACCTCGGCAGACACGTTTTTTTTTTATTATCGTCAAACAGACTCGCCTGGTTTTATTCAGGTAAATGAGATCCAGCAGTGTCACGTACCATAGCAAGCAAGATCACGAGCACACAACACAACCATCACAAGACCTAGGAACATGAAACTCAACACACAAGTTTAACAAGGCGGAGCTCTTGGCTCCTTCACAGCAAGATTCATCAGCGACTTAACTAGTATAATACTTCAGCCCAGCCCATTTCATAGCACCAAACTGGATAGGCCCATTACAACACTATCATTATGCACGGCCTACATGTATAAGGGATCTCCCCTAAAAAAAAAATGTATAAGGGGCCGAATTCCATTTCACATTCGGACCACAAAACGGAAAGTCTAAAGAATGGACCATGTCGCTCGCGCGAGTGGCCTAGCCTAGCTCCGACATGGGCCTGACCCATTAGCACCTTATCTAGATGAACGAGAGGTGAAGCGACGCGAGCGGGGGCAAGCGGCCCGACGCGGTGGCGAAGGTGTTGCCGTCGGGTTGCCGGACCCGGAGGTGGAGGAAGGCGGTGGGGTTAAGGTTCCCGGGTTGCCACGCTACGCGGAGAGAGCTCCAATATCCTAAGGTCATAGAAGGGGGGTTCGGGGCGTGGCGACCGCGACACGACGGTGCGCGGTGGTGGCGCCACGGGCGGCAGGCGAGGTAGGCGATGGGGGAGTGTGTCAGAGCATTTAGCGCGGCGGCGGCTGTTGGTTCGTCGCGTCGCCGACCGCCGGATGTGGTGGTGGGCTGGGAGAGGTCGGTACCGCGGGCGACGATGGCGCCATAGTCCGCGGGGGCAAATGCTAGAGAGTGGTGGCGCGCCAGCGCCTTACCATACCAATGTTACCTTACAAATGTTGTTACTGTCATTTCCTAAAGCCTAATGGTATTGCGGGAAAGAGAATCATATATATGGAGATTTTTTGGAACAAAGAGATTCAATCCATGCGCCTCGCCAAATCTGATACCCGATTCTCATGCATGCTTCTCAAAATAAAAGATCGGGACTGGGATTTCTATGTAACTAGGGATTCTATCAATTTTCTTTTGGTTTTTCTTTAAACTTTTGAAGACAAATTTACTCATCCTGACGTATATATCCCTGGTCAAAAAAGTGCAGTAGTTTGAACTTGCAGTCCTGTTTGTAGTTTGCCGTCGCGGATTCTCGTCTGCCACCGCGGCTGCCGTTTCTTGCCTGCCAGGCTGCCACGACTGCTCGACGCTTGCTCCATGCCGCGCATTACACCCGCGCGATGCTTCATGCTTCCTAGGCGGATCCAAGGGGTAGTCCTGGGACTACCCTGGATTCTGGCCCTTAAATTTTTGTTTAGTTTGCTAATAGCCCAAAACTCCAGTTAAGGTAGTGCCCAGGAGACGGTATCATCGTCAGTTGAAGCCAGGAACGATTATTTCCTTGACTCCTTAAATCGACTTGGTGTTTCCTCCACGGGTACAACGCTATCTGCTAGGCGCCTTGCACTCGCTGAAGCTACTCTCGATCGACCATCACAGCTGGCTTGCCTGAGGAAGCAACGCACGACCAATAACTCAGCAGCCAGCGTCCAAACTGAAAAGCTGCACACGACGGATGGATGGTCACGCGGGTTCCCTACTCATATGTAACCAGTCTAATCTCCTAATTAGTAGAGTCGATACTTGTTGTATTCTGGTTACAAATCTTCATATATATCCTCCAAGCCTATTGCCGCGCGCCATGACCGTATCAGAAGAATTGTTTATTTGTTTCTAGGTGGTCTGTAGTTAGGTTTCGAACCCTGACCAAGTAAATGTGATCTCTCTTTTTACTTGAAACAAATCAACATGTTTTGCTTCCAAAAAAAAAACAAATGAGCAAGTTATTTATGATTTTCTTAACTTGCTTCTTAAATTAGCATTGATCTTACCGTGTTGAAAGAGTCTAGCGAAGGATAAATTGAGACACAGAATGTTTGATGAGTAGCTAAATGAAAGTTTAGTCACAATTATCGAGCAAGACTTCTCTAAAGTAAGCAAGGATGACTTAATTGAGAATTTCATGTCCATGAGGCAAAGTGAATAAGCTAGATTATTCGCAATGGAGTGTGTACTTTACATTTTTATAAAAAGCTTTTGTCATGTATCTAAACTGTTTCATCAAATTAATGACTGAATTTGTATCATGCTAATTTTATATGTTTTCTACCGAATTTGCTGCAAATATTTTTTGTATGCACACCCAGCGAAAAAAATCCTGGATCCGAAACAACCTACTGTAAACAACCCAGGTTTTCTTGAACGGTAAACGGTACACGGGCGGAGAGGCCACGTTTAGCGTTTAGCTCGTTTACACGGCGTTTAAACACGTTTGAACAAACTAAACGGTTTGGTACTGTAGCAGGGTAAAATGGAAAAGAAAAGAGAAAAACTGAGAAAATGAGAGAGCGAATGTGCTGGGCAATGCGGCCCATCAGCAATCCCGCAAGCCCACAGCCATTTACTAGCAGATAAGACACCTGCCCCTTCCACGTGCTCCTCCCAATCTCCCATCCTTCCCTTATCTACTCACCAACAGGCAGATCGACACCAGCCATTCCTTCGCCGCCGTCGCTCCCCAGCTCCACCAGCGCTCCCTCCCCTGCTCCCTCTGCCCTGCTCCACCAGCGTTCCTCCCCTGTTGCGCCCAGAGATCCGCTCCCGCCGCGCGCTGCTCGTCCTCTGCTCCCCATCCCCTGCTCCTCCATGCGTTCCTCCAGATCGGTCACTACAGCTCGTCGGAGTGAGCCTTGCGCCGGCCACAAGCACCAGATGATGCGCGAATTGAGAAGATGGCGGCTCGTGGCAGCTTTCCCTCCCAGTTTTCCTCTCTTCTCGCTCCCACCCTGCATGGCGGGTTTACTTCCATCTCCTGGTCGCCGCCTGAGACGGGGAAAACGCCGCTTAGAACCATCCCCAAAGCGTCCCGTGTCGGGCGTTTATGCCGTTTTTCTCTGATTTTGACCGTATAAACGGGTCAACCGTTTACAAGTCCGCCTAGCACCTAAACTGCACGGTTGGTCTCCGTTTCCCGTTTAGTCGCATTTAGACGGCCGTGTAATCCCGTTTAGGAAAACGTGGTAAACAACGCATGAATCATAGAAACAGGGCTAGTAGAATGGAAGGAAAAACCAATGATAGCAGAATATTAAATTAGCACTCTGACTGCATACTTTAACCAAGTGATCAAGCTCCAAAGGTTCAATGCATTACTACAAACTTAAAACTCATAAACATGAGAAAAACTAATGATCGAAGTTCAAAGACGAGTGCACATGCAAATCAGCTACTCCCCGTGCCCATCATGCTCGCACCTGGAAAGATGAAAGGGGTGAGATAAATTCAGCAAGGAACGGCTATGAATACATACAAATCTCACATATGGTTGCTTATTAGCTTTAAAATAAATAAACATCAAACAGCCAAAATAAATCAAAGGAAGGTACTCTTTCAATCAGATCCATAATTCTCCAAATAAAAGACATCACAATTTCCATGATAAGTCAACGTCCTTATGATTTAATAAGAATGTATGCATGCCATGATGCAACTCCAATTGAAAGTTTTATGTTGGACGATGCCAACTCTCATGCAACTCCATGCACCAGTACTAGTCATGGCGCGATGACGATGCCATGCATTTAATCTCCATATGAAAGAATGCATATGAATGACAAGTATGCATGATATAATCATTCATCAAGTATTATGAATGGATAGATAAAACTGATCCAAGAGTCAAGCATACAAAAATTTGAGTTTGCCAACATACATCATGCACCATGAATAAAGGCAAATAACAATCATCAATGATTCAGAGAGAAATAAAGCAAATTGATAGCATTAGAATGTGTGTTTCATTTTATTTCAGAAAAGATGCAAAACATGCATATAGACATAGCGATAGCCACATCCTCTACGTTACTTGCTGCTTAACCGAAAACGATGAAGAGAACTCGCCAAATCAATGGTTGGAAGCACTAACACCTGATTTAACAGTAGCAATCACATATTTAAAACCACATTTTCACACAACAACAGAAAATAAATCGCTCCTATGGTCATTTGCAAAGAAAACCCAAAACTGTCCCATATGTTGAAAATTGTTTAGGCAGGACAGTTAGCTCACATTTTCATTACTATTTTTATACAACAGAGAAAAGGATAAATGAGAACACTAAGAGCATGTACAGAAAATTATCTACAATATTGGTATTCAACCGAAAAAATAATTCTGACTTTAAGATAGGTCAAACTGACGCACAAAAACAGGCATTCAGTTTACAGGTCGTACTGCTAACAGTGATATTCAGAAAATCATATCTCTAGTTCTACTTAACCAAATCAGGCGTTTGAGCACTCTACAGAAAGGTATTGGAACCGTCTACAACTTTCCTATTCACGAATGGAACTATAAATCCCTTGAAAAATGGATTTATCTAGCACTGCAAAGGCTGACAGAAAACTATATCTGTAAACGAGGACTAATCGTGAGGTCTCTAGAGATTAAGCCTTATAGGCTAGCACTGAACCAGCGCTGAAAGCAGGGAGAACAAGAATGATTTTTTTGCCATTACCTAAGTCTGATTACGCGTAGCCGCGTCAACAAATCACGAACGGAAGGAGTATGTTTGACAAATTTAAACAACAGTGCCAAATTAACAGGTGGGTGGATATGTGGTTACGTACCTTGTTTGAGTTTAGCATCCGTTGATATAGATGGCAGCCGTCACCTTGCAATCATCATCGTCATGTCCAGGAATATAGCTGGGGATGACGAACTGGAAGAAGACGTTGGGATCGGGCAAGCCATCGGCCGAGGGGTCCATGCAGGGGACCTCGAACCGAGATGTCTGGGAATGAATGCGGTGGTGCATGCGGCTGTCGTCAGACTGCTTGTAGTACGAGTAGGAAAGCTCGAGCTCGCACTCCGTGGTCGCGGTCGCCGTGAGAGGGCGCAAGCAGACGGCGGAGACGGTGCGGCCGAACGGCGCCCGCGCCACGCTGAGCAGGAACACGTGTTGGGCCGTGGTGGCCCGGCGTCGTGGTCCGGGGAGGCGTCGCGGACGGCGGTGAGGAAGTTGAAGCCGTCGCGGAGGCGGACGACGAAGCCGCACTCGGCCCAGGCCTCGGCGGTGCGCGGCCAGCCGTGCGCGTCGGCCAAGTGCTCGAGCAGCGCCGCCGTCGGGCCGGCGAACACGCAGCCCTCGGCGGGGCAGCGGCGCGGCGCGTAGGCGCACGCCTCGGCGTGGGCTTGCCGGGAGTGGTACGCCGGCCAGGCGGCGCAGCCGCGGGCGGCGTGCGGGCACGAGGCGCGCACGTGGTCCAACATCTGCTCGATGGAGTAGGAGCGGTGGAAGCTGGTGGGCCCACGGCATTCGTGGCACCTGCGGATCGCCGCCGCCGCCAGGTTGCCGCTGCACGGCGAGCACACCACATGCTCCTCGTCGCACTGCCCAAATTAATGTGGATTGAAATTATTAATTAACAATGCGATTGATCTGTGTTTGATCCGAACAAAGAATTAATGGTGAGAAGATGATGATTTACCCGGAAGATGGGAGGCTTCAACGGGAGGAAGCAGACGCCGCAGTTCAGGACGCGGGTGGTCGCCATGTGCCCAACGAAGGACGCCGGCGGCCGCGCGGGCTCGACGCCGTCCTCATCCGCTTCGTCTTCTGCATGTTGCTCATGTTCCTTCATGCCTATGTCACCATCGGATCCGTCGTCACCGTAGTACGCAGACATGGGTAAATAATTCGTCGACCCGTACCGCCGTACGACGGCGACGCCATCAGTGGCGGCGGCGGCGACAACGACCATACCTGACGCCCGCGCCGCCGCCCACGCCACCGCCTGCGCGGCCCCGCCCGCCGCCAACACGTGACCGTGCCCTGGACCCCGTCGGCGCGGCCCCGCCCGCCGCCAACACGTGACCGCCCCTGGACCCCCGCCGGCGCGGCTCCACCTTCACCCGCGCCTGCACCTTGGGCCGCTGCAGCGCGCCACCCTGCGCCGTCGGCGTGGCCCCGCCCGTGCCCCAAGCCGTCATGCCCTGCACTTCGAGCTTGATCAGTAGAGGAAAGAAACCAATGTTCCAGGAAGTATGAACCAATGTTCCAGAGTCTAGAAAAAAATGTTCCAATCTGTACAAACCAATGTTCCATATATTCGGAACAATTGTTCCAGGCAGTAGAAACCAATAATCCAGGAAGTAAAAATCAATATTCCAGGAAGTAGAAACAAATGTTCCAGAAATTTGGAAAAATTGTCCCAGCAGATAGGAACAAATGTTCCAGCCATGAACCCAAATTGTTCCAACTGTTTAAGTTTTTGTTCCGATACAAATCGTGTTGGGCCTTTGTGTTTCGTTGCCTGCTAAGACTGACTCCAACGGTCCAGACCTAAATTGTAGACCCAAACATGTGAATAGGTGTTCCTGAGGCTGAAAGGTCATGACCCAATAATGGATGTCTCTAACGGGAGTCCAAAAATCGGGACGCTGTCATGTCAGGTGCGGCCCCTTCCCTGCCTCTTCTGCGCCGCCGGTCGCCGTCGCCCCTCTCCCCCCTCCCCCATCCCAGAGCCAAATCCAACCCCCGCCGCAAATCGACGTGCGTCGCCCAGATCCAGCGATTGGCATCGTCTTCCGTGGCTGTCGTCACCTCTAGGAGGCCCTTCACTGCGTCGACCGGACATGGCCATAGGGGCGGACCTTCGTCGTTACGCGCGGGCTGGAGCTTGCCTTCCAACTCCTGCCATGCTGTTGGTCGTTTATACGCACCATTTATATACCGCAAGGTGACAGTGTACATTGTAGCTTTTTCCCTTAGAGTATTCCAAGGTTTATATCGAATCCACAAGGATCAGCAAGAGAACCGTGTAAGGTCTTCTAAGTCGTCTAACGAATCAAACATAGCATGAAGTACATATTGCATATACAAGAGCATGAAAAAGGTGAAAGCGAAGGTTGTGCCGATCGGCGCAACTGGTGTGCCGATCGGCACAGGAGCTGAGTTGTCCGAAGGTTGCTTGAATAGCCTAAGGAACTGACAGGAAACCAAATAGGAACACCTGGAGTTAGCCTGTATGCATCTAGTGGTCGGAGAAAGGATGTGCCGATCGGCACCATGGGTGTGCCGGTCGGCACTGAAGCAGCAACAATGTGACATCTATAGTCCTAACTTACTTGGCACTTTAAACAGTTAGTGAACATCGAAGATCGGCAGGAAGCAACCCCTTTCCGTCGAGCCCTGTCACGACCAATCCTCCTTAATCGGTAGCCGCTTCTCACTCTACACATCATCTTAAGGATCTCGCATATTCCAGCGCGTTGAGGTACAGAGATAATTTGCAATTATGACGCATTACAAGATCCCGATATTATCTTAACCACAATGGAGATAGTGAGGGATTGAATCTCTCACCTCTTATTGCCACCACAATTAAGATAACATCTAGTACTTAGTCGTCACTAAGCGTAGGAACAAGTGCATGTAAAGACCATAAAATCCAGACGAACACAACCGCAGCCAAGGGTAGAATCAAGACATCCACATAGATAAATATAAGAATTGTACCTTTATTCATCACCGTCAGAGAGGTGCCGATCGGCACAAGATTGTGCCGGTCGGCACCGCCTTAGTGCACCATTGACGACTCTCAAGATACATGGCTCTACTTCTCCTAAGCTCCGGTGTAGTGCGACCACGCAGGGCAACTACCCAACTAGACTATATCTCTCAATATGGTGGCTCTTCAACTCCGACGGTCTCCCGGCGATGTGCAGAGGCTTTCAAAACCCTAAAGATGTCAACTCCCTTCCTCCTTGTCCTCGGGGCGTCCCATGGGTTATATATACAGTGGGGAAGCGTCTGGAGACGAAAGGAAACAATTCTAGGTCGGTGCCGGTCGGCACCAAAGGTGTGCCGATCGGCATGAGTCGTTTCCAATCCGGACTTGATTTTTCTTTTCGTAGCTCCGCCTTCCATAAATCATGTCTCCACCGTCCGGAGTCCAAATGAGGCAAACTCAGACTCTATCTCGTAGCCCTCGAAAAGATCTATAACTTTGGTATTCATTGGATCTTCAGATTCGGCCGTCTTGGTTCCCAAATATGCGATGCCAAAATATCTGTCCTGATTCAGACTCTTCTACGCAGGTCTCCTGGCGGGGCCCATATCTCCTAGCTCCAGAATCTAAACGGGATAATCCATATATGTTCCGGAAATCTCTCGACGAGATCTACAACTTTCCTGTATATTAGACTCCCATTAGAGCACGTCTTGAACTCAAAATCCGCATGACAATACAGTGCTGTTTCTGGACTGCGCGAATTGATCTTTCCTTCCGGATAAACCTTCTAGAAATCCTTAGCCATTGGGCCATGACCTTGGGCTTGCATGTTGGGTTCTATGGACGTCCAGAGGTGCCTTGGATGCGTCATGGACTAGTGGGAAGCCCTCCTTGCATGGCGAGTCGGGCTTCATGTCGGTACTCCTCACATAAGAGCTATTTTCTCGCCTTTTCACCTGTTTCTGCAATATAGCACTAAAATGACACTACATGTGGAACTCGTCAAGGTTAGAGGTAAAACACATGATTATGATGAGAATATGGTACGATGTTAGTGGTTTTAGGCATATAAAAGTGGTACTTAGAAACCACCAACACATGCCAAGCGCCAGAGCGCGCTACCCCGCTCCCTCCTCCAAGCCCACCCGCCTCCGACCTCTCCCCGCCCACCCCTTTGCCGTCCATTCCCTTCCGCACCCGGACGCCGAGCCCCACCTCGGTGCCATGCTCGCCTCCTCCTCCGTGCAGGTAGGGAAGAACGCAACGCCCACAAGCCACAGCCACGGCTCCCCTGCCCACACGCCCAACGCTGGGGCCACCCGCTCCTCCACGCCCAGGCGGCGCGCGGCGGCCTGAGGTCGAGCGGGGAGGTGAGGGGAGGGGGAAGGGCGACAGCGGACGCGATACGTCGCCGCGTGAGACACCCAATTTGTGGGTAGCGAGAGGTGCTTCACTCTGAAAATGGGTACCGGCTTTGGATGACCCATTGAAGGGCTATGTTGCAGGTTTGAGAACCCATTTTTAGTATGGGGTGCTCAAACCTGCACTCGTTCGAGTCAGTCTATTGGGCTGAGTGCTCCAGCGGACTCCTAGCACTTAAGAAGATTTTCTATACAGCACCCGAGTGCTAGGTGCCGCTGGGGCACTCAGCTTTACGATTCGTGCCGTAGAGGGATCCAATGGCCAACGCGCCTCACGCCATGCGCTCGCACTCGCTGGGCCGGCCCATTCCACGCCGCGTCGCCACCACCGCTCAGCTCGACGCGCCGTCCGCCCCGCCTTGCAGAGCACCGCAGCTGCCCCGCAAGGCCGCAACTCCTTCATCCGCCCATCGCGCTTGCGGCCCCTTGCTCCGTCGTGTGTCCCGTACGTGTAGAGATTCGCCGCCTCCATGCGCTGCCATCCGAGCTCGAGGAGGCTCACGAGAACGTCGCCCCAGCCATCCCTGACCCGACGCCGCCCTTCCACCGCCTCTTCCTGTGAGGATTTTTTTGTGATATCTCCTTATACGCGACTGTCCAGGAAGTCAGCCGCACATAAAGTAGCACAAAACCAACTTCGTTGCACAATATAAATTTTTTTACATAAGTTAAGGTCTTTCAACTAAGTTTGCAATAAAGACACTAAACTATTTCTCAACGGCTCAAAAGGCCCATAACTACATAATCCACAGGACATGCTCGAGCGCGGACAAGACCTAGAACACATAGTCATCTTCATTAATCGTCTGTAAGGATCGTGTGACCGAGAGGGGGGGTGAATCGGGCACACCATGAACTAAAACTTTTTGCACTTCTAGCCATTCTAACTAATTGCACAAGTAAAAGATACATAACTAGAAAGTACATGTGCACAGTGATCAAGCAAGGATAACCATTTGCTAGGACTTGTACATGCTAGGAGCAAGGCATACATGAGCATATAAGAACAACATAGCATAAGACAATATACAAGATAAGCTTAACAAGTCCTACACATGCTTAGTGTATAAGGTAAAGGCACTCAAAGCATTCTAGCAAGCATATGGGTAACACATACGGAAGCTCAAGTAGGTTCTACACATGCTAGTATATATGATAGATAGACAAGCAAACTAGCATGCATATAAGTAACACATGGGGAAGCTCAAGCTAGTGATCATGGCAACAAGATAGAATACAACATAAAGCATAACAAGATCACTAGATGATATCAATCAAGAGTATGAGCTATGAGCAAGTAGGTACACATAAAGAAAGCGCATATCACTAGAGATAACGAAGAGCTAGATCATCAAGCAATCATATGATAAGCACAATATCTACTACAAGCATATGAGATAAACAAGATAATAAGTGCAAGTAGTAGAGAGTAAGAGTAAGAGATTTGCTCATCGATTTTTCCCGTGGTATCGGAAGGATGGCTCCTTTCCCTAGTCCACGTTGGGTCACTCCCGCCGGAGTCTCGACCCCGTCCCTCCGCTCGATGGCGATCCCCTCTAGAGCACACTCCACCCTTTAAGCCGGTGATGTCCCCCAAGAGCACGCTTCACTCCTCGAGTGAAGTCACGGGCTTCACCCCGCCGCACACCGGCAATGCTCTCCTCCTTGGGACCATCCACCGCTCTTGAGTGAAGTCGCGGGCACGTCCCGCCGGGCTTCTCCCGGGTACTCCTCCGAAGGTAAGGCTCCGCACTTGATGCGTGCCAAAGGACGCTCCACTAGTGATGCTTCTTTCGCACGGGAAGCTCCAAGACCGTGTACAAACTTGTGTCGGCTTCCACACTCTCTTTGGCAAGCTCAACACCGACGCCTAACCGGTCTAGGCCTTGCCATAGACCAAGGGTAACAAACCAAGACCGCCTCCCTATGACCACATTAGTCCTAGAGGTGGATGGATGCTCTCAACCCTCTCAAGCACTAAGCTTCTTCTTCTTCTACATCTTCAAGCACCAAGATACCTTTCCAAATCTTCCCCAAGTGCCTCTCTTTCTTCCTCTTGGCTTCCTCTATGGTTCCCCACTGATAACAATGGCCAAAGACACCCTCAAGGGGCGAGCAATCAACTATTTATAGGCCTCCAACCCAAAACTAGCCGTTCCTCCAAAGTGGTCTGCCAACTGGGTCACCGTATGATACCACCGTATGATCCTGTGACCTATATCTGAGTCACCATATGATACCACCGTATGATCCTGTGACTTATCACTGACTAGCCGTTGCACAGGGCTGAGTCACCGTATGATGCACCGTATGATATCACCGTATGATACTACGGTTCCAGAAACATTTCTCACTTGCTCCTCCATACTCACCGTATGATACTATGACCTTCACCGTATAATACAGTGACTCCATAGATCCAGTCCTACTAGACTCCATCTCTTGAGTCACCGTATGTTAGCCTGGCTTTCACCGTATCATACACTGACTCCACCGAAGCTGAAACTCCTTCATATCTTCTTAAACTTGCTTCCAATTTCTTCCACTTGGCTCCTCAACTTCTCTATTGCCACTCTAGTGCCCGAGAGACTCTTTGAGCATCCACTCACCTCTACCACTAGTGTGACCTAAGAGAAATGACTCGATCCCCCTTGATAGTCCGGTTTTTTCTATGGACTCAAGCCTACATCTACACCAAACTACACTTGCTTGGATCTAGCATGTCCTTAGCCTTGATCCATCTCCTCAACCACGACCTCCATCAAGTTCTTGATCCTTGTCGTCATCCATTGTCGAGGCAACCAATCACCGGGATATAGAGAATAGGTTGGTGCACTCCTTCAACGACGAAGCTTCTTCATTGTGACCTAATGAATATGCGTGAAGACTTTTCCTACATCCAAAGATGTTAGTCACAATGATCTAGTTGTCACAAAGGACAACCCGACCGAAGCATCATATAATGTGCATAGGATATATACAAAGAACTAGCACAATAACAACACCACATAAGAAACAAGATCATCATGGTATAGGATATAAGGCAAGACTAACATGATGATCAAGAGTATGTCAAGGTATAAGATACATAGAAGAGCACATGACATACTCACCTTGTCTCTTACCTCATGTGCGTAGTAGTCACCTCGTAGAGTAGTCCTCATGTTCATTTCTCCTCTTTATCAACTTCCTTGCAACCTTTGAGGTGTTGGCACTCTAATAGTGTATCACTACATCCATGAGACTAAACATCTTGCACACTAGCAAACCTTGTTAGTCCCAATGACCATGTTGACATCAATCACCAAAACCTATGAACCATGCTCTAGGTTCATTGATCTTACATCGTCTCCCACGACATTCTCCCGAAGCTGCTCGTTCTCTGATCATATTTAAGCAAGAGTGAGTATTTCGTACTCAGCAAGCCACACGGAATGGTAAGAAGTGCAAGATATATATGAAAGAGCAGGCTATGCAAGAAACATCGTTAATTAAGATCACTATTCATTTATAATATGGTTCATCATTATATCTCAAGTAATATCAATATAAGTATCCACCATAACTATATCCATCACAACCCCGAGGAGTAAGTACCACCTTGCCATGAAATAGGTATCACCCATAAACATGGTTTCATTAGCCGGAAGCACGACACATTCGAGTGATTCAAGATCAACTCTGCAAAGCTTACCCAACTCCACCCATAAGATACCCACGGCTTGTACGGGGCCAAAATATCATGACTCAAGATACTATTTCATTTCCCTGATGTGCATGGTATCGAGAGGTCCATCTTAGCAGCCGGATCCTTACCGGGCCTAGGTAAGGGTGATCTGGTCCACTGCTTACATGGGCCATACCGTGGTAGGCTGGCCAAACTCCGAAGACCTACCCATGGCATAGCCTAATCCAAGACCCACGGCCTATCCATGCACCGTCAGTGAAGTGACAACAATAACTGAATCAGGTCCTAGTAATCGGTGCTATGGATGGGCAAAAATTATGTTGTTATCGTGGCTCAGTTGACTATTCCTCAAAATGCTTTGGACATAGTCTAGTGATCCGCAACATAACCACTGAGGTACATGTGCACGCAATCACCTCGGAACTCATGTCCTCAGCCCAATCCATACTTCTATCATTACCCATGATATAATTATATTCCCAAGAACTTCCCTCAATTTTAACCTTAACCTGTAGTTCAAATCGTCTATCTAGTGATGAAGGCTCAAACTTAGGCTACATTCTGATAAATATGGCCATAGAGGAAAGGACGGCTTTCTGAGACAAACAATGGTTTGAAGCTTCTACCACATCTCCCATATTATCATATCTGAACTAACCATAAGATTCATTGAGGGGTTGCTCAGATCTAAGCATTATAACTGCATTTTGGTAGTAGTTGATAAATTTTTCAAATATGCACATTTCATTCCCCTGTCCCATCCATTTTCTGCAAAGATTGTTGCCGTAGCTTATATGGATAATGTGTCAAGTTACATGGGTTACCTCAAGCTATCATTTCAGATAGGGATAGAATCTTTACCAGCAATTTCTGGCAAGAGTTATTCAATTTAGTTAAAATTGAATTGAGGATGAGCAGTGCTTACCACCCTCAATTAGATGGACAAGCTGAAAGGGTCAACCAATGTCTAGAGGCATATCTTAGGTGCTTTATTCATGCTTGTCCTCACAAATGGGCTCATTGGCTTTCTCCAGCTGAATTGTGGAATAACAGCTGTTACCATTCTGCTTTGAACAAGACATCTTTTGAAGTACTTTATGGCTACAAATATGAGCATCTGGGTGTTCCTGCTGCAGAAGCTTGTGACACACCTGATATTCAAGATTTTTGATGACAAATATGAGCAACTACTTTGAATGTCAGTTAATGAGAAAATTGTTGCAGATGCATCTTCAACAAGCCCATCAGAGAATGAAATTTCAAGCAGATAAGAACCGCACAGAACGCACATTTGAAGTGGGTGATATGGTATATCTGAAACTACAACCCTATGTGCAAAGTTTAGTGGCTGCAAGGGCTTGTTACAAGTTATCATTTAGATATTTTTGTCCTTTTCCCATCATCCAAAAGATCAATGAAGTGGCTTATAAACTGCAACTACCTTCTAGCAGTTCCATTCATCCGGTGTTTCACCTATCACAATTGAAACAAGCAATTGGCCACTGAAGCAAGGTCAATCCTCAACTTCCAGTTCATTCTGAAGTTTCACCTGTTCTTGTTTCCTTCCTAGATCAGAAGCTGTGTCATCGCCGTGTGCGCGTTGTACCTCAAGTGCTGGCGAAATGGTCAAATTGGCCGGAAGAGATGTCTACTTGGGAAGATGAGGAATCTCTACTGAAAAGGTCCCCTGACTCGCCGGCTTGGGGACAAGCCAGTTTTCAAGGAGGGAGGGATGTCAGCATACTGCCGCACGAACTACAGAAAGACCAAGACCTGGAGAATGAGAAGCAAGCCTAGAGGAAGAGTACCCGAGACCTGGAGATGAGAAGCAAGCCCAGTGGTGAAGTTGAACTTGGTGGTGGCGGTGGCGATCGGCTCCTCGCCGGCGACGAGAAACATGTATCTGTACTCGTGATCATAGTCGAATCCTACTACCACCCTCACAGCTACAATACAGGTGCTCTTCTTCGATGAACCCCTGGTCAGTCTCAAAGTGATACTCTTATTGATTCATGATTTAAAAAATTGAAAAATATATTGGTATTGTTTCCTCTGAAACAATTCAGAAATTTCATTGCTGAAATGTCAGGTATAATCTATTCTTCATTTCGGTGCTAGATATGGGAGAACGAAGTGTATATTGAGAACAGCTAGCCATTCTTCTTGTTTGTTGCATCAATTTATATGTGATGTAAAACCAATTTTTTTAGAAAAGGGAATATATTTCAATATTCCAGCCTCTGCATCGACCAATGCATGTAGCTGTTCATTATTACAAAACCATCACACTCCATTAATGAGTCAGCAAATAAAAAAATAACAGCCATTTTTTAAACAAACGGAAGTCTATTGCTAAAAAACCAGCCAGTGGTTGCAAACACCTCCATGATTGTGGTCTCAAGCAAACGACATCCCCATGTAAACTGGGGGCGATCCTCCTCCTTTTGCAACAGCGGCCAGAAGCGAATCTAATATGTGCCTCTGAAAAGTACCTGCATAGGAGTAAAAGCTCTGGAGTCGTTAAACACCACATCATTTCTAGATAACCAAATTGCCAGCATAGTGTGCACGCTCCTACTAACACTTTGTACTTAAGCTTCTTATTCACCCCCAAGTAACCAATCATCAAAAAGATGTTGTATACGCAAAGGAGGTGTTATATTAAACGAAACTTGTACAATTCTCCATATTAACTTAGCAATATGACAATCAAAAAATAGATGTTGAATACTTTCGTTTACAATACAAAAGCAACATTTAAGATACCTTTCCATTGTCTTAAAACTAATGAAGCATCCATTGCAAGTTTTCCTGCCCCAAGCATTTATGTCTACTATTCAGTTCAAATGTATAACATAGGTGATTACTGTGTCCCTACTGAGTTTGCTTTATTTATTTTCTGTGGCAATCCATGATGTAAGGATACGACATTTAATGATTTCATTTCAGTCAGATTTGCTCCATTTTCCAGATGTTAGTGCCCACTACAGTCTTTGTATCAGATATATAAATTTATGAGCTGCTACAAGCTTTCTTTCCCATTTTTCAGACATATAGTCTTCTTCATTTTAGTTTGTGAAGTGGCACACAAATAGATGGAATACTAGGACAACCAGTCCAGAATAGCTACCATTTGTGCCATTAATAGTTTCTTTGTAGTGCTTTTCTGATCTTTCGGCTTAGTTAACACCAATGTAAAGATGCACATTTTCTATGCTATGGATCATTAGCTGTGTTCTTTAGTTAAGCACCGGGAGCAATACACGTGTATTTATATTTTTTAGTTCAAAGATTAGCTTTCGTTTTTCATCTTTACATGGAGGATTTCAGCTAATATATTCTGTTACTTTTATACATTTTAAGAAATTGTTCGTTGATGGTTGAGGAATTTGTTCATAGATAAATGATATCTCTACAATGATCTCTAAATTTGTATTCTTCGCCGTTTTTGAGTCATGTGTGATACTCAAATATTTGTTAACTGATGTTCATATTACCTCCATGCTTTACTGGCTCGATCCTCGGTGTTTTTATTGTTTGGCGGAAAATAACTCAAATGCCCATATTAGCAATGTTATGGTATTGTTGTTTCTGTCTCCATTCAATGATCACTTCGTTTCAGAGTATACAAGCCCGTGCATAACGTTTTCTTCCCTAGCTTTCAGTCTCATAATTTTTCTACTTTGTTTCCCTTGATATGTGCACGAATAATTTGCCAGCCAAGAAAATAAAGGAAAGGCTACATCGCTCAAACCTTTTATCATATATTTGATGTTTTTGTAGGAATAATATGACTACCAAGTTTGCCTTAGAACTTATTTATAGCAATGGTTATCACATGTGACACCAGTTTGTAGTTCTTACATAGAAGCATATGTGTTGCTTAATATTTTTGCTGGTGCACGAATTCAGTTTTAATTTCCACTGTTTTGTTCATTTTCACTTGGAAGAAAATATTCTAGCTCAGTTGCCATCAAGAGCAATATGACAGTGTTTTATTGGTAGTTCCTGTGTAGTAACAAATAGATGATCTTAGCTTAAAAGTTGATTGAATTGATGGCTTTTGGCACCGCCTAGACTAGACATGATATCATCAGATGTAGTTGAACAGGGGAATGCTTTTAGATTCTGCTAGCTTGTGTATTAGAATTGTGTGGTCCTCTCAGGTTAAGTTTTGTAACAGCCCAATTTTCAAATTTCGACAAAAATATTTGTGACATACTTTGAATCAACATGCTAATGCATAACATGCAGTTTTCTGAATTTTTCTCAGGACCTCTGCATGTCTTGTCCAGATTCATTCTGACGGACTTGTTCTACTTGCAGCTGAGAACTGTTTGTCTTTCAAGTGTTACTGGATTTATATGAATTTTAAATTTTATAAATACCCAGTAACCATGTCCATGCATTGCACCATTTCGCACACATGCAGTAGTAACACACGCACCTGACCTTGGTCCCTGGGGGCACTCATCCTACTCATAAGCTAATTCATATTTTAATCAAGGTAACTAGAGCGCTCAGCAGCTTTGGATATTTTGTAGAGGAAGCAGGCATCCTTACCACCGTGTCCTCCCTAGTGAAGCAGCCCAAACTCAGCACGGCAGCTCTTTCTTATCCCCTGCCTTCCTCCTCCATTCTTATCCATCGCAAACACACACCCATATGCTTGATGCTCTGCTCTCAGCAACAGAGGAGAGCTCTTCTCCCCTGTCTTATCGAGGAGAAAAGCAGGAACCAATGCACATCGAGTTTCTCCTTTCCGTTGCATCTTGCATCACACCTTGCTCTTTTCTTTTCTGTGCGTGGCGTTCAGCAGCTAGGTCAGGAATAGAGTAGATGTGCATGCTAAGCATTTTACAATCGTCGCGGGCCGTTGCCGCTAGCAAAGTTGATCGCCACAGCGCAAGCTTTGATATCTCTGGTATATAGCTCGACGTGTGAGAGCAGTTGTTAGTGTCGGGTGTCTCACTAGCAAATGATTTTTGTTAGCCTCCTAGTAGAGAGGAGAGCAGTAGTGCAGCTTCAGTACTAGCAACACTAGTTAGTCGTCAAGCAGCAGTCTTTGCTTCTGTTTCCTCTTATGTACATTTGGCAGGAAACATGAGTAAAATAGATTCAGTTGAGATTTGGCAAACAACTGCAGTTAGTACTAGGCATAGTAGTAGTAGTAGTAGTTAAACTGTCAGCATGCAAGTTCCACTTCGAAACTGAGCAGATTCACTAGACTGAACCATTATGCATCCTTGACTAGTTCTTTTTATAACGCATATATGCATTTCTTCATGGTTAAACCCAACCACTAGTGAATCGATTAGCAGTGGCACTACTATCAAGGAGGCTATGCACTGGTCCCTCTACTAGTTATACATGTTTCAAAGAGAAACAGAGCAAGATCAATCCATCATAACGTGATTACACCAAGAGCTGCATAATCACCTGAGCCTGCACATATTTTCAGTCCTGACTAAGTCCACAACTCCACATTTTAGCCTGATGCATAAGCATGCTTGTTTAAGAATGTCTAAAATAATTATTCAAACACTCCCAATTTCCTAGTAGTATTCTTACTGGACAGGATTAGAGATGTAGTCACTGGACCTAATTACAGTTCATTTCTGAAACCTGAACTAGATATACCTAGCAGGAGCCATGTTGCACAGGTGTGAATAATCACTGATCGATCATGCATGCATCTAGCTGGACTAGTAATTACTCTCAAATAATTAAAAGCTACTTCACTTCCGAAGTATATGCCAGCTGCTCAATACAATCCTGCATATAGCAGTTCCAGAGCATTCTGTTAGGAAATCAACTATAGGGTGTGTTTGGTTGGGCTGTGGCTGTGAAAAAAGCTGCTGTGGCTGTGAGTTGTGGAAAAAGCTGCTTTTGTCTGTGATTTGTGAAAAAAGCTGAAAGCTGTTTGGTTGAAGTAGCTGTGGCTGTGAAGAAGCTGTCAAAATGTCTGTAATGCCCCTAAAGGTTCCAGAGATAATTTATATGCAATTTGATTGTAAAACAATGTGTTGTTCACATAATTAATGTAAAACATCATTAAAACAAAACTTAATTTACTTAAATTTGCATCCATGTTAACATATGGTCTAAATTTCAAAAGCTTTTCAAAGACCACTTCCTTTTAGACCACTCGAGAAAGCTCTCCTCCGTTCTTCACTATAGCTAGAGCTCTTCGATTTGCAGAGGGGGCGCCGTCCTTCTGCCACCTGCGCGACCGGAGGGGGCGGCGGCCTTCGATTTGGAAAGGAAACAGGGACGGCGGCCTAGCTTCGATTCCGCTTTGACTGGGAAGAGGAACAAGGGCGTCGGGCAGGGCCGGCCACCAGGGGCCATGGCGATTCGAACTGGCATGGAGCAAACAGGGGCGGCGGCGGCCAGGGGCGGATCTGGACGGAGCCGCCGAGCCCGGCTAGGAGGCGCCCAGGATCCGCCGCGCCGGTCGCTCGAGCGTGAGAGTGTTCTGTTCCGTCGCGACGAGGAAGAAAAGAAACGAACCAGTACGCAACTAATCAGTGGCAGTGGGTAATTTTGAGCAAGTTGCTCCTCCACAGCCAGGAAAAGCACGTCTCAGCTTGCTGTGAGTTTTGCACGCGGTGAAAGCTGCTTTTCTCCGTAGCTGCTCGAAGTGACTGTAGGACGCGCGTCCGCGCGTTGGACGACGCGCGCATCACGTCGCGTGTGGCAAGTGGCCACCCCGCCTGCCAAGCATAGCAGCTGGGGAGCGCTCCTCCCTGTTGCGCACATGGGTGCGGGCCCGCGCTTGTCCTGCTCGGGCAATGCAGAGTTGCATGCGGAGATAAGTTTGTGCACGTGGGGCGGTGGGGCCGCCATGTAGAGGATGGGGTGCATGCTTGTATGCGCATAAACAGAAAGTTTCATAAGTTTATATTTCGTAAGTTTATAAAAAGTTAGTTTATAAGTTGTTTCGTAAGTTTGTGTCTCGTAAGTCCGCACAGAAGTAGTTTGTAAGTTTGTGTTTCGTAAGTTCGCACAGAAGTTGTTTCGTAAGTTTGTTTCTCGTAAGTCCGCATAGAAGTTGTTTTATAAGTTTGTGTCTCGTAAGTCCACACATAAGTTGTTTTGTAAGTTTGTGTCTCATAAGTCCGCACAGAAGTTGTTTCGTAAGTTTGTGTCTCGTAAGTCCGCGTAGAAGTTGTTTCGTAAGTTTGTGTCTTATAAATCCGTATAGAAGTTGTTTCATAAGTTTATGTCTCATAAGTTCATACAGAAGTTGGTTTATAAAGTGTTCAGAACTTTTTTTTTAAAAAAAAATGTACTGACATGAGATAAAAATAGACATACACCGAACAGCCATGCACCAAATGCTGTCTATCAAACTGAGAAGTCGTGGGGTCCGCGAGAATTGGGAAGTAGCATCAGGAATGCTTCGGACCAGCGGTCCGACCAAGCAGGCGGGAGGCGCGAAGCGAAAAGGGAAAAGGCAAGCGGGCGCGCCAGTCGGAGGCTGTCAGAAATGCGCGCGGTTCCCACCGAGCGCGCGCGCGGAATAGAACCGTCCGTCAAAGCCTTTGGTTGGCTGTTGTCTTTTCTTAAAAGCCACAGCACTAAAAAAGCTCAACCAAAGCCACCCACAGTTTTCAGAAATGCTACAGTACATGAGTGCATATTTCTACACGACAGCATTACTAGGGCTACAGTGCAACATACATATGCATCATATTCTGAAGATCACCTCTCATTTCACTTTTTCTACTAGTAGTTTCACAAAAATGATTTTCAGATATCTATTTTAATATTCCTGATTTCTATTGGAGTTTCATTCGGTTCTTTTGAGAATTGTTATTTATTATCGCCTTTTCTTGCTCGAACCACGCTAGATCGTAATGCTTATGAAGTCGGATCGATCGGGGGCTAGTGTAGAAGAGAGGGCAGATTTCTAAAGTGGTGAAGTGGAACACCTACAAGCAAGAAGGCATGTCACACACCGGTTGATCATATATCGCCTATCTGCTTTCTCTAGTCTTATGCATTACTGAACTATTATTAGTTAGATTGTTATGGTTTTGAGAAACATGGTAGACGTTCCGAACCAATTGTTGTGTTAGAAAGCCATCCTTTTCCACAATGCCCATGAATATCAGAATGAAACCTAGGGTGAGCAGATAGATGATTTCAACTAGAGGTTAAGGTTAATATTGAAGAATTATTTGGGAAATACAATTAATCATGGTTGATGGTGGAAGTATGGATTAGGCCGAGGACATGAGTTCTGAGGTGATTGCGTGCACATGTACCTTAGTGGTTATGTGGCGGATCACTGGGCTATGTCCAAAGCATTTTGAGGAATAGTCAATTGAGCCACGATAAGAACATAGTTATCGCCCATCCATAGGACCGATCACTCGAACTTGGTTCAGTTGTTGCTTTCACTTCGCGGGCGTGCCTAGGTAGGCCGTCGGATGTTGTCCAACCTATTATTCCATGGGCTGGCCCTTGGCCAACCTGCCACGGTAACCATGTAAACAATTGCAGATTGTTAAGATGGTCCCTTGTTGTACCGGGCACGTTGCGAGAGTGAGAGGGTAGCTTGGATCTTGTTAACTTGGCTTTGGCCGAGTCTTGATATCATGTGGGTAAAGTTGGGCAAGCTCTGCAGAGTCTATTTGAATCATTCGAATGTGCCATGCTTCCGGCGAATAGAGCTATGTTTATGGGTGACACCAGTTTCATGACAAGGTCGTACCTTCTCATCGTGGTATGATGGATATGATGATGGTGGATACTTATATTGATGCCACTTGAGATAAAAGGTTGGATTATGCTATAAGTAAATAATGACTCAAATAAATTATGTTGCTTGCATAGCCTGTTATTTTTAGAGTTATCTTGCACTTCTTTCCATTCTGTGTGGCTTGCTGAGTACGAAAGTTCTCACTCTTGCTTAAATATATTGATCAGAGAATGAGCAGCTTAAGGAGGATGTCGTGGGAGACGATAGCTACTTTGATGGAGATGATTATGGGTTTTAGGTCTTGTCCGCGCTCGAGTATGTCCTATGGTCAATGTAGTATATAAGCTTTTGTACTAACGTGAATTAGTTTGGTTTCTTCCTTGTAAACCTAGTTGAAAGACCTTAACTTATGTAAAATTACTATGGTTTGTAATGAAGCTGGTTTTTATACTACTCTATGTGCGGCTAACTTCCTGGGCAGTCGCATATAAGGGGATATCTCAGGGTATCCTCACAAGTTTGAAACAGCGTGAGATACTGAGATGTAAAAAAAAATTTGTGTTAAATGTTTTCAAATTAAATCGACCATTAATGGTTGGTTGTTGAAACAGGAAATAGTATATTCATTACAGGAACCCGTAGAAACGAGGAATGAAGTGAGATCGTGTAGAAATATTTAATATATATGATGTTTGGGTTCTGGCTTCGATATTTTACTTCCAGGAAATGTTTGCCATAAAAAAAATCCTGCAAATATTGACGAGAGTGGAGTTTTACTTGTCTGCTAAGCATTCTGTTGGTATAGCGAACCACCGTGTCAATTTTTGGTTAGAGGATGAAGCATATAAAAGATATCCACTGTAAGCTTCATGACCATTGGAGCTAGGGAAACCCCAAGGTATGAATGTTTTGGTGATTGGATGAGAACCATGAATGTGACTAACACTCTTTGTGAGATCTTATAGGTCACATAGAAAGAAAGCTCCGTTTGTTGGTGGTGAACGCCAACACACCATGAACTTAATGAAAAGGATGATTGGTTGCCTTCATCTACACAAGAACGGACTTGATGGAGTCGCGGAGAAGATATGGATCAAGGCTAAGGACATGCTAGATCCAAGCGAGTGTTGCTTGGTTAGATGTTAGCTTGAGTCCATAGGGAAAACCAGACTATCAAGAGGGTTCGAGGTGGTTCTCTTAGTGCACACTAGTTATAGAGATCATTGGATGCATGGTGAAGTCTCTCAGGGGCTAGGATGGCAGAAGAGGATTGAAGGAACCAAGAAGATCAAGTTTTTGAAGAAAGGATCAAGAAGAAGATCGAAGCTGCGAAGTCAGAAGAGACCGGACAGTACGGTCATGGAGACCGTACAATACGGTCTACAGTGGAAATCCAGACAGAAGAGCTGATGTTTCTGGAAATGGAGAAATGGAGACCGGACAATGGACCGGACGGTACGGTCCTAGGGAGTGGTACGGTCTCTATTTGGAGATCCAGACAGAGAAGCTGAAGTTTCTGGAAGTTAAAAAATGAAGACCGGACAGTTGACCGGACGGTACGATCAGGGACCGGACGGTACGGTCTTACAGGCGAAGAGCAACAGAGAAGGAGAAGTTTCTGTTGGCTGAAGAAGAAGTGGAGACCGGACAGTACGGTCTGGGAGACCGTACAATACGGTCTACTTTGAGATGAGGAGCAGCACTCCCTGGACGCCGGTCTGGTGAAGACCGGACATTACGGTCTAATGGAGACCGGACAGTACGGTCTATTGTACGGTCATCACGCAGACTGGGCACTTTTGGACAACGGCTAGTTTGAGGTTGGTGGCCTATATATAGCCGGTTGTTTACCTCTTTGAGGTGCTCTTGGACCCAGGAAAGAGGGGAGGTGCTGCCAAGAAGCCAAGAGGAAGAAGTGTGAAGCACTTGAGAAGGATTTGAAGTGATCCTAGTGCTTGAGAGAGTAACAAGTTGCATCCTTTGATCTCTAGGCTAGTGTGGGCTTGAGAGAGTCATCTAGGGCTGTTACTCTTGGTCTATGGCAAGGCCTAGACCGGTTAGGCGTCGGTGTTGAGCTGTCCAAGGAGATTGTGGAAGCCGACACAAGTTTGTACACGGTCTTGGAGCTTCCCGTGCGAAAGAAGCATCACTAGTGGAGCGCCCTTTGGCACGCATCAAGTGCGGAGCCTTACCTCCGGAAGAGTACCCGGGAGAGAGCCCGACGGGACGTGCCCGCGACTTCACTCGGAGGGTGAAGTGTGCTCTAGGAGAGATCGCCATCGAGCGCAGGGACGGGGTCGAGACTCCGGCGGGAGTGACCCAACGTGGAGTAGGGGAAGGCGCCATCCTTCCGAGACCACGGGAAAAATCATGAGCATTCTCTATCCCTTCTCCTTTACTACATGCATTTACTTATCGCTCCGTGATTGCTTGTAGTATTTGAGTTGTGCCTATATCTTGCTTGTGTGCTTACCTTGGTTCCTACTAGCTTCATTAGTATTGTTTGTTTGCCTTGCTCGCGTGCTTACTTGTTGTAGCCTATCTAGTAGCTCTAAGGACTCTACTTAGTGTGCCTAGTATCTTTGGTTGCCTTGTCTCTAGTTATCTAGTTGCCTTGTCTTGCCTAGCTTAAGTCTTCCGCTATATATATATCTTGTGCTAGGTTGCTAGTGTGGTGTGCTTGTGTTATCTATATCCACTAGCTATATAGGTTAAGGATACTCCTTAGTGTGTTTTACCTTGTTAGTAGAACTACTCGCTAGGAGTTGCTTGGGTGTTGGTGTTTGGAAATAGATTCTAGAGTGCACCGATTCACGCCCCCCCCCCCCCCCCCTCTCGGTCACACGATCCTTACATCCACATAATTTGCTCAACTGCTCTTTTCCCTATGATTTTAGCGTTGATGTTGGAAAAGTGTAGCCAGACGAACAGCTTAGCTCAACTTCCAGTGATATGTTAATCAGATTGTAACTTTGTACTGTAGTATGTTCATTTTAAGTCTTTTACGGCACTGTGGATTGTTATGGGCGCCCATAGTACTCTTTGGTTCTGATCAGGCTTCCTTTTTTTGGAGGTTATATATATAGGGCTATTCACATCCATACCATCATTTTAGAAGCAGTACTTCATCTATACCATCATGTTAGTCAATGACATGTGGGTTCAGGTCCTACATGTCATTGACACAAGGTGATGGTATAGATGAAAATTGCATCAAAGTTGATGGTATGGATGGAATTTCTTGTGTTTATTTTCATGGTCTGAAGCCATTCTCCAATCTATGCATGAAACTTGTTTTTCTTTTCGTATGTGCTCAACACTTACTGAATCTATGTATGAAAATTGATTACGTTTTGTTTTCAATAGATATACTTTTAGCGACAATCACTACCACAGAAACTAGCTTTAGCGACGCAGACATTAGCGATGTCCTTTCAAAAACCGTCCTTAAGAGTGTTGCCCAAACCTTCAAAGACGTGTTTCCCAAAAACCTAAAAGTCCCAGTATTAGCGACGGTCTTTCCTAAAACCCGTCGCTAGAACTGAGTAATTGTAACCCGTCGCTAAAAATTCAGTAGTATCGACGTGGAACACAAACCCGTCGCTAACTATTGGTGACGTTTTATTTGAAACGCCATCGCTAATGGGTACTAGCGACATTGCTATAAAACCCCGTCGCCAAAATATAGTGATATAACCCAAAATAAATTTGCGTCTGGCAAGAATCAAACCATGTAGCTCTGAGTTACAACTCTCACGCATTAACCAGTTGACCACTCGCCCACCTGTGCTATGATGTATGCAAAAGTTTAGTTATTATATTAGACAAGCCCAGCTCAGAGCAGCCCACGGCATATACTCCCGCTCCGCTCCCAAGTCCCAAACCCTACACGCCCGCCCCCTCTCGCCTCTCCCCATCCCGCCACCCTCCCCTCTCCTTTCACCTCTCCCCTCCCCGCCGCCCCTCTCCCTCGCCTCATCCTCATCAGGCGCGACAAGACAAGCACGCGACGGCCGAGATCGGAGATGGTGAGAGTCGACCATAGATCTCGCCATAGCACCGTGCAGTCACCTCCCTGCGTCGGCCACTCCCCATGCCTCAGATCTGAGCGCACCAGGAGCGAGGTGACGTGGTGGCGCGAGAGGGTACGCCGTGCGCGACTGGGCATGCCTGGCACGGCGCGCGGGTACGCCTATGAGGAGACCACGCGGCTGGGCCGGTGCGACATCACCATCTCCGGCAGCTGTTTAGGCTTCCGAAGGCGGGGACCGTGGCCGCAGCGGAGATGAGGGCGTCCGAGTCATAGATCTGCCACTAGTCTGTGTACCGCGGTGAGCCCCAGAATCCAACCCCCAGTCTCTTCATTCTTCTAGGACGAGATTATTAGCCCGTTCGACCAAATGCTAGTTTCTGATTGCTGTAGCCTTTGTCGATGTAGTCCCTGCTAGAACAGCTCTCCGAGGCCAATCTCTAGGACCACAATATCTCCTTTAACTCCTGCTTCGATTGGCATCTTTAGTTAGTTGGTTTAGTGGTTGCAGGTAGCATCAAACCATGACCCAAACCTGCAAGCTTTGAGTAATTGCCGTCAACTAGTTTTACAGTTAATCCTTGTTGCCTTGTTTAGATTCCGTAGCACCTGCAGATCACTACTTGCTCGAGAAATTAAGCAAGTCTACGGTTTGGGACAGTGCTACTTATTAACTAAATTATTTTGAGGGTTCAATCAGAGAATTCAATATATCTATGCATACCATGATTCACATAACGCTGTCGTGCAAGTGCTAAGCTTACCAACATGGTTAGTATTTATTTGCGCAGTTTGTGCTCTTTTTGTTTGAACCAGAGAGGGCTTGAACAACGTAGAAATATAGGTGGAAAGCTTTATTTACTAGTACCTGCATGTTTGTGCTCTTTTTGCTTAACTGGATCCTGCTTAGAAGAGCAGAAATCAATGAACTAGAAGTCTAGTGAGAAGAGCTGACCATGTGTGAGTGCAGATTTTGCACTGTAGAGCAAATAACTCTAAATATATCCTGCCACAAGCATTTATCAGTAAAATATAGGTATATGAGCATCTTAAAAATGTTAATTGCAGAAAATGAAAATGGGCTCAAGTTAGAAGGAGGTAGGTTCATCTCTATATGCATTGCAGGCTGCGTAGGTTGGGAACCATTCTATCAAAATTGAACAGGTTCTTTTGTTTTGCAGTGGATCCTGGGATCAAACAAGGATGAAGGTGCTGCCACCTATTTGTAGACTACAGGTATTATTTTCTTGTCTTACATACTGCAGTGCTAATTATGATTCAATAAACTTGTCTTTGAAGATAAGTAACCACCTGTAATATATGAATGAATATATGAATATTAATCTGGGCGAATTTGACCTTGTCAGTTCTTGTACAATGCTGTGTGGCTCTATTTTGTGCTATTTCACCCTGCTATAGTAGCAGCTTATAGTCATATATATGCTTTGCCTAATAACTTGGAAGTTTTAGACAGCAGTAATAGCACTGATGCAGCACTGGTTTTCTTTATGATATTTGGTGATGTGTTCCTGAGTGGCTTTCGTGCCCTTTATTTTGTTTGTGCTTTCTTCACTTTTACATAGACAACATACTAATGATGCCTGCAAGAACTGACATATGTTTTTTATCCTTTTATTTCTGGGTTGATGTGTTCAAGGCTCTGTGACTTGCTAGATATGGAGGGCAAGGAGGCAGCTGATAATTCACCATGAGCATTCTTGGTCTTTTCTCTTTTGGAGGATTGGCTACTTCCAGGTACCTTCTATCATGTAGAAAAACTCAATTGCGTAAAGCAAGATCAGACCCCTGGCCTTTGTTTGCCTTAGCAATTGACTTGGATTTTGAATGGTCACACTGACACTCAAGTGCAACTGAAAACTTGTACAGCTAAAGTATTGAATTGTCCAACTGAACAATGGCTGTTTTTAATTGAATTAAGAGCCTAATTACTGATAAGTAGATCATTCAACAGTGTTGAAATCATGAAAAGCTTTGAGCAATTTCACCCCTCATTATTTCACTAATGAACTTATCTGCTGTCTTGGTGCTCCCACATTGATATTTTGTAATCTGAAATTATACTGACCATTGAATCAAGATTCTATTATTTAGTTCATTGCATTAAACTTTAGTACTTCATTTCTTCTATTTTGAGTAATCTGTTCCTCCTCGCAAAAAAAAGAGAGTAATCTGTTCCTCTAATCTTGCAGATGGTCCACCATTTTTTGCATTATACTTGTGTAATGTCTCTGAAACTATGAAGATAACTACTGACATTTCTCTCCAGCTCCTTCCTCCCAAGATTTAGCTTCTCTGCATGAGAATGTACTTTGTTTATTTTGTACAAGTGACTAATCGATAACTGTGTGCCAATTGTAAATTGTAGAATCCTAGAACTTGTATGTGTGGAGGAATACTCTTTTTATGTAAACATATAAATTCTGAGTGGTGGAGTGTGGGGTTTTGAATATGTGGGATTAAGGAGAAAAGAAGACATTACTAATGGAATTTATTTTTTTATTTCTGTGTTCACCATTAGCGACGGGGATTAATACACGTCTATGTTGCTTTCAGCGACGGGTTTTTGGAAAACGCGTCGCAATAGCTACAGCGACGGGTTTTTAGGTATGCGTCGCTAAAAGCTTTAGCGACGGGTTTTGGAAAATGCGTTGCTAAAAGCTATAACAACGGATTTCTGGAGTCGACCTTTAGCGACGCATTACTAGCGACAGTTCAAATCCCGTCGCTAAAAGCCCTAAAACCCCGTCGCTAATGGCCTTTTCTGTGGTAGTGAATTTCTTTTCCTAATTTTGCATCCACTTCTAATCCGTTTGTTCATATCAACATGTTAGTTGCATGCATTCTGCTATTTGAATTTGGAATACCGAGAGGAAATCTTTATTTCCCCACTGTGTCACAATAAAGTCCCCAGATGTAATATGGCTATCTGTGCTTTAAAAGGTAATTTTTTATTTGGTAGATTCACGTGTTTCATCTGACTAGCTATATATGCCAAGTCCTGGTGTGCTTCCAATGGCACAGTGAGATCAAAAAGATGAGTTACCATTCGACAGTATCATCTAAGATTATCCAGGATGCAGATTGAGACACTCAGATTGAATTTTCATAGTACTATGCACTTATGCAGTATTAGGTTTGCCCTCCATTGTCAAATTTCAGATAGTGATGTCCAACGGTTGGCCTGTTGCTGAGGTATGCCAATTAAAGCTTGAGGCACTCTCATCTCTGGCTACTGGTGTTTCTGTTTTCATCTGCATGATTTTGTAATTTCAGAAAGCCGTTGCAGAATGATGGGAGGTGGCTTGAAGAACTGTTGATGGGAAGTGGCTTGATTCGTTGGCCTTTTGCTAATGCCACTCGCTAGCAATGGATTACATCGCCGATGACCCTTTTTATGTAAATGTAAATAGCTGCCTACTGAGGCTGTCAAGCCTCCTACACTTATGGCTGATTTGCCATAACCGCTTATGTCAAATTTTTTGTGCCCATGCAAAACATTGATTATTTGCAGGAATTGGTTTTTCACATAGATGGTATATATGATGTCTGGATTGTATAAGACAGCCTGTTGTGCATGTTCGAGCAGAGTTTGCCCTGGATGCTATGTTCTAGACGTACATTATTTCTATATTTCTACGTTGCTGATGATGCATGTTCGAGGCAGAGTTTTTAGCTAGTAAAACCTTGCTCATATAATTGCCATTTCTAAGAGCGCGCAGGATCTCACTAGTTACCTCTACAATCTCTACTGAGAAGGCTAATGTTGCAGGCACATCAGCCATTTGCCTCTGTCCATTCCTCAGCAGTTATCTCTGCTCACATGGGAAAACAGTTGTTCCAAGCACCTCACCACTTTTCCCTGTCAATTTCTGCACCAATCATTTGTGTTTTGAACCATAAGTGATGGTGAAGGAGACGAATACTGCGTGAGAAAGATTGAGTTACTCCCTCGTAAAAAAAAAAGAAGCAAAAGAAAGATTGTTGAGTTACTATACCAAACCTCATCACGGCTGGAAGGAAATCAACAGAAAAGTATCATAACCGAGGAAGCCAACAGGAGAGCTGCTCCTCGTCACGCACACAAAACACACCGCTTGGTAACACGAGAGCAAGCCAACACGACTACACGAGAGCAAGCTAAAACGAGAGTTGCATCCAAACATATATCCCCGAAGTGAAATTTATTCAGAATCCAGCTAGCGCCCCCTGACTAGTTCCATCCCCAGTCCAACTTCCAACCCTAGCTCCTGGCCTGGTGGGTAATGGCATGGTGGTAATTTAGAGCATGTTAGATTTAATGACCCTCGTTTATCTTATTTTAGTTTGTACAACCGGATGTTTTGCTTTTTTGTGAGAACTAGCAACTTACCCGTGCGTGCAACGAGACTTGTGAATATTACGAGGCAGTATTATTTTTTCTCAAAAGAAAGCTATTGAAAATAATAGAAATATAGACAAAAGCGTAGGTGCGCAAATGTGTCTGTTGCTTGAACAAGAATCAAGGGTACATGTTAGTGCCTACTTGATGATATGTGGACGCACGCCGAGTTACTGAAATAAAATATGAGAAATTTTTTCTTCTTCAGATGAAATATGGAAGAATCATAAATACGCATCCAATTGAATTAGTGTTCTTCAATCTCGTTGGGCTGCGGGCTCAAACCGCCTGCAATGGCGTCTGGCGTCGGCTTCTTGCTACTGGACGAAGGTGGAAGATGATGGGAGGGAGTAGGCAACCCGCTGGGCTGACGGGCCGAGACATGGGGAAACAATGAAAGGTAACAAATGGGCCATACTGGGCCAGCAACGATCGCTAAAAGGAAAGGTAGCGAGCCCACCAACGATTATTGTGTGATGCCGACGGCGGCGCAGCGTCGGCGGCAGGGTGACCCCGACGGCGCCGATCTTGTGTATGGTGTGCTCTCGATCGGCATGAGCAGCGGGGAGCATCAGCGGCCGTTCTGGCGAGCCCGTACATCATCAGGTTCTACGGCGCGGTGTTGAGGGCGGACTGGTGCAAGAGGGCGCAGCGCAACTCGAACTCGATGAAAGCCTCGCTGGGGTCGGCAACGGAGAAGGCGGCACAAGTCGACGCCTCACGCTCCGGCTGCCTGGACAAACCGTCGTCATCACTGCGTCGCGTTGCGGTCGGCGTAGCACGTGATGAGGCCGAACACCTGGTCGTCACCCGTCCCGGCGGTGCCGTTGTTTAAAACCTGCCGGCGGTGCGGTGTCGTTGTTTCTCATGGTGCGGGTGGGCACGGAGGACAGTAAGATGTACTATTCGTGTAGCACGCTGCTGCCGCCGCGACCAAGGCCAAAGCCATGGTGGCCCGGGGAGAAGAAATATTGGGGCGAGGCCATGGTCGATCGTAGCGTGAGGTGTTTGGTTGGTTTATGCAGGACATGGTTTGCATAGATGATGACTTTCAGAGTCAGCAGAATGCACTCAGCAAGTAGGATGGACGGACAACTTCTTGGCTTTTGAACTGAAGATCTTTGGATTGATCAGGTGGACAAACTTGGGCTGTTCAGCTGGATTGTTTTAAAAGTTACCTCATTTTGTCAGAAGAGTGATTTGGAAGTTATAAGAGAGAATATGTATAATGTGATATTTGGACCAACCATGACAGTGGTAATTTGGTTAATCTGTCCACATTGCCATTCTGTGTTTAAATCAAAGCAATACCATTGTCGCTTTATCCCATTCTCACCCACAATTAACCTGGGATGCTTCGTGGAAGGTGACAGTTTAGGTTCCTGTCGACTACTCCCTCCGTTCCAGAATATAAGCATTTCTGGGTTTCGTCAAAGTCAATCTATTTTAACTTTGACTAACTATATCGATCAAAATAAATTGTTTAAGTAAAAAGAGTTGCATATGATGATAGTTGGTTTCATGATGTATCCGATAGTACCATTTACACATAATCAAACTTTATAAACTTTTTGTTATTAATAATCAAAGTTAAAATAGTTTAACTTTGACCAAACCCAGGAATGCTTATATTCTGAAACGGAGGGAATACTTGTGTTCAGAAATTACGGCACTGGAAATAAAATGTTGCTCGCTGGCGGCTGTGTCTCGCCTCCTTTGTATCTTGCTGCAATCGCAGATGCCATAGTCGTTGCATGCGGCACGGAATCGAAACGTTGGCACTTTGGAATGTAATATTTTAGGCCACGTCGTTGTGTGGCATATTAGTTGACTTGTGTGACATGTCAAATGTACTACGGTCACAGGAAACGTTCGTACCGAGTGAGATAAGTTGCATTATTATCTCTTGTCAAATTTCAACACATGAAGCAACTAGCAACACATCGGCATTCTATACTAATGTACAACCTCTGTTTTGCGGTGGGAGCTATCAGCAACCATACAATAAAATAGGCCAATAAAATGTTATTTATTTTGAGATAATTTTCATATCCCGTAGCAACGCACGGGCAAAATACTAGTACATATATAAGTTCCATTGAATTTTTTTGAGCAACCATCAGTTCCGTTGAAGACACTGAAATAATGCAAATTGATTTTTCATCTTCAGAAGAGCAATGTGATGCTATACTCAGCCTGAGTTACAAAAGGACGAAATTAAAGGATTGTTTTTTTCAGTTCAAAAGAAGAAGAGAGGATTAGAGTAGTTGTTTAACAGAACGACAGAAAGGAGCAGCTATGCATTAATGTGACGCTACTGAGTTACAAAAGGATGAAAGGTTTTAGTTCAAAAGAAACAGAGAAAGAGGATTAGGGTGACCTGTTATTTAACAGAACGACAGGAGGGAGCGGGTATGCCTTGCAAGGGACAGAGAACGGCATGAGTATAACATACACCATGATGTGGCTGCAGCGTTCCGACGTCCGGCGGCACAACAGCAGGGAAAGAGGCCGGGGTTCGACCGTCCAACAGACTGCGGCGGTGCGAGAGCCTACGCGTGCGCGATCTTGGGGTATGTTTGGTAGGGGCTTTTTGCCCCGCTTCACCATGGGCTTATAGGGAAAAACAGAAAAGCCCTGCCAAACAGTCAGTTTTAGAAACGGCTTATCCATCCAAAGTGAAGAAGCCGTTTTGCAAAATGAACTACCGGGAGAAAGCCCAAAAAAGTGGCTTGGTTGAAGTGGAAATTAGGAGCAGTAGTAGTACATTGGAAAAGTCTATGCGCACTAAGTTATGCCTACGAAGTGGGTACGAACTCTGGTCGGAGCAGCTTCTTCCTCTCATAATCACGTGTTTATTGGCCGCCACTAATAAACTGGCGACCTGCCCCGGCCGACCGCCGTTTTCCCACCGCTCCTCCAGTCTCAGTTCTGTTCTCTCATGTTCCGTAACAGCCAGTTCGAGGTCGTTTTCCGGTTGTTTGGGCGTTGAGCCAAATGTATATCAATGATGTCCAGATCAAGCTTAGAGCTGCCTAATCGTTTTGTCCCACACTCAAAGACTGAAGACGGCCGATTCGAGTTCTGCATGTGTCGTGCTTCGAGTTCTGCATGTGTCGTGCTGATCTGAACGAGGACGGAGGGGCGACGTGAGCTCCGCAGCTGGCTCAATGCATGTCAGCTGATAACTGAAAAGCTGTGGCATCCATGGTAGCCGAGCCTGCGTTGCCGTTTGGATTGTCCATGAGCGCCTGATGCACACCGGAGCTCCGGCGGCCTGCTTCAGCTCACGGTACAGTATACATTCCATTCGGATTAAGAATCCTCACCATTACGCACTCTGACGGAGATAAGGAAACAATGGGGACATTCATGGAGAGGAGGGACCCGGCAGGGTTGCCACGAACTCACGGGGCCCAGAGTTTCTTCGTACGTAAAAGCTTGGTATCAATTTTCTTTGTACGTGTAGCACCGTCCTAGTACATTAGGCGCATAAGGGCATGTACAACGGGCGTCTGTTTCCCGTCTCTATGTTGGCAATTTTACAGAAACCACCCCGCCTCCACGGAGAGACCGGCCTCTCGTCGCCTCACGAGACGACGCACTCGTCCCGTGCTCCCAGGCGGGCGAGACGGCCGCGGCACCGTTGTAGGCCGCGTCTTCCCCGGGCGACGGCGCTCTCGGATCCTGCGCGGGGGGCGCGCGCACTCCTCCTCCGCCTCCACCCGCGCTGTCGAACGCTTCCGCGAGCAGTTCCTGCCTGGGCCTTCTTCTTCCTCTCTCACGCAACATATTTTGCCTCCACAAAGATCCTGCAGGCAGCGCACGAAACGAAACTCTCCACCGGTTGCTCCCGCCCTTTCGCCCCTCGGTGGAGCAGCCGCCATCACGCTTCGGAGCTCAACAAGCTATCAATTCGAGCGAGGTTTGGGGCGGACCCGCGCAGGATTCGGCGGGGAATCGACACAGATTCGCGGATGATGGTGAAAATTATGGGGAAGAGAAAGGGGCTGGAGCAGGTAGTCGACGGCCCGGACTAATCTTGCCTCCCTGCCGCCGCGGAGGTGGTCTCCTTGCGACAAGCGGGCTCCTTCGTCCCCAACGATGCTTTTTCCCTTTGCTCTCGTAGCCGCAATTTCATGAAATTGGCCACACAAACGACGCAATAAGAGAAATTGATCATTCATTTATCTTGTAGACCTGCTAATGGATCCATTTTGATGGTCACCAGGATCGTTATGGTCGGAAGTTGCCGCTGGCGATCGATCACGAAAGAGCGGAACAGAACAAAACGGGAAGAGAGAGAAACAGAACTGCCTCTGTCCTGTTTATGTATTGACAAAACGTATTTTCATCTATTCGTTTTCAGCTCAGGCACTTGTGCAAACCAAACAATTTCTTGCTCACGTGCATGACCAGGCAATCGCTCCATGCCTTACCAGGCATGGATTTTCATCATGTTCCTCATTGTCTAGCAAACGGCCACACAAATAGTGCACATAAATTTATTTATAGTTGATCTTTAGTTACATGCACAACATTAAATTAGCTGTAGACAATGAGGTAGTCTCTGGGTTGTATGATCTGTCTCCTCATCTATCTGTATCATTGATTAAGAGACAGACCCCGTCTCTAGATTGTACATGCCCTAAGAGATTTTCTGGTAGGCCCAGGGTGCAGCTGGAGCTCGCCAGCTCGGCGCTGGAAGAGGAATCAATGCAAGTTCCTCCCCCAGATGAGATGGGCATGCATGCATGGACTCTGACAGGCACCGTGGAACCCGAAGCAACAGCCCCAGGCAATGGATTGACCGGGGTGGCTGTGTCCATTCCAAGGGAGTAGTAGCAACGTCTCCTCAGAAAGAATTTATGTCGAGCAATCGATGGAGGGAGCAACGTACAGCCGCAGTGTCTTGGATGGAGGCCTCAAGAACCAAGGCGTCATCAACGCCAAGAGAGGCCGTTCGCCCGTTCCTGCCCGCGGTGACGCTTCGGGGCGGGTCCGACACTGCAGCCTCCACGACGTGCATGCACCGAGCCACGCGACGCGCCACCGTTACCCGTGCGATCTCCGACGGCGAAGAACTGAGGGAGGTGAGGTCAGTCCGTGTGTTAAAGCTGGAGATGTTTTTTTTTTTTTTTGAGTTGGCTCAAATATCGAAAGCCTGAGAATTCATGTTGACACTTAGACTGACTTCAACAATGGGTGGCAATTTTGGGAGGCAAATCGCCCAATGCCTCCCATATACAGTGTTCTTTCTTCCCATTGCAAAGGCCTGTCTCCAACAGCAGCGATGCATTTTGGAGCGCATCCTCTTCTTCGTCACTCGTCTCTCTTTTTCTGGTTCGCGTCGCACCTGCCACGAACGCCGCGCCATGGCGCCCCGCCACCACCTTGTCGACGGAGAGCCCCGCCTCAGGAGCGCGAGGAGCCCGCTGCTCGCCCCGCGCGCCGCCTCCGGCCCACTCGTCGCGCCGCTGCTCGCCCCGCGCCGCCTCCAGCACGCTCGCCGCGCCCGCGTGCCGCGCCGCCACCTCCACGCGAGCGACGTGTGGGCCGCGACCCCTCTCTCCACCAAAGCCTCACGCCGCGCTCCTCCGCCTCCACCTCACCTCCGCCCAGGCCGCGCTCCGCCTCCGAGCGCCGCGCCGCGCTCCTCCGCCGCACCTAGCCTCCGCCGCGCCCCGGCCCCGCACTGCGCTCCGCCGCGCCGCGCCGCACCACCTCCGCGCCCAGCCCCCGCGCCGCCTCCAAGCGCGCCCGCCTCTGCGCGGCGCGCGGGCAGCCGCGGCGCTGCGTCCCGAGCGACCTGCTCGCGCGCCGCCATGCGCCAAGGTCGAGCTCCGCATCGCTGGTGGGCGACGAACCCGTTGGGGAAGGCGAGGCAAACGGCGCCGTCGGCGCGCCCCCGCCGAGCTCGCCTGCCTCGCCGCGCCCAGGCCGAGTTCGCCCGTGCCGTGCCGCGCCCCCGCCGAGCTCGCCCGCCTCGCCGCGCCGCGCTCCTCAGCCTCGCCGCGCCGCGCCCACGCCTCCGCTCAGCCCAGGCCCCGGGCCGCGCCGCGCTCCTCCGCCTCGCCGCGCCACGCCCACGCCTCCACCTCGCCTCCGCGGCGCCCCGGGCCCACGCCGCGCCGATTCTGCGCTCCAGCTCGGCGTTCCGCCGCCGCAGCGCGTCCCGCGCAAGCCGCCCGCGCCCGTCGTCCCGCCGCGCAGAAGAGTCCCGCCGTGGGCGTCGTGGCAAGCTCTCAAATTGAAGCCAGCGCGGAGCTCGGGGACGCCGGGCGAGTCGAATCCAGCTGTTGCAGCGACGGCGACAGCGACGCCGGCCTGCGCGTCCGCGTGCTGCTGCTGGATGGCGGCCTGCGTCGTCCACCTTCGCCGCGTCTACCGCCGCGCCGCGGAGGGGAGCGAGAGGGAGGAGCAGGAGAAATTGACGCCGTCGCTCGCTTTCGTCCCTGCGTCGTCGGAGCTCGCCGTGGTCTCCTCGTCGCGCGGCCTCGCGTCTTGCTTCTCCCTCGCCCGTACGTATGCATTGGAGGAGAGAGGGTATTCATTTGTGCATCGTCTCTCTCCTCGTAGCCAAATTTGGCTGCCGGTTTGCCTATACTGTTGGAGCAGATTTTCACCATGCACAGTACGCCGCGCGAGCTAAATTTGCATTTGGATCGCGCTGTTGAAGTCAGCCTTACGTAAAGCCAGGACACATCATCAACATCATCACATGTAAGAGAGAGAAACGGAGAGAGAAAGCAACTTTGTCCTGCACCTGCACGGTCACTGGGAAAGACCGAAATACAGTGTTGAGTAGTACAGTGACTTCTCCGCCACAGCGATCTGGGCCGCTCTCCCTGGTGAGGAGACATGACAACACCGTCACGCCACCCAATCCCGTGTTGTGGCAGGCCCTTGCGGAAATCCTCCGGTGCTCAGGCTCTCCGCACTCACGCTCCTCTATTTCCTTCCTCTAAAAAGAATATTCTGTCCTAGTCATCAAGATTCTTTCTTCTATATCAATTTCTCTCGCATCTGTAGTTCCTCTATATTCTTCCTCTATCCCAACTACCTCCAATGGGACCCACGCGTCAGCCACCCATTCTTTTTAACTCTCATATCTCCTTTCTCCTCTCTCCTTTCTTCTTTGTTCGGTGGTGCTCCCTCTTCTTCGCCATCCCTGGAGCAGGTGGAGATGCAGCCGCGCCATGTTCCCCCGGGCCAAGAACGCCGCCGCGGTGGAGACACAGCCGTGTGCCGCTCCCCCATCGTCGGCCTCGCCGCGGGCAGCCTGCGGCGGAGGCAGAGGAGGCGTCGGGTGCGGCGCCGTTGAGGCGTGCGAGGACGAGCTGCGGTTGGACGGCGACGCGGCAGAGGCAGGAGACAACGCCGCCAAGGTCGATCGTCAACGGAGGCGAGGAAGGAGGCCTCAAGGTCGGCGAGGCGGCTGCTGGTGCTCGGCGGGCGGCTACTGCTGCTGCTTCTCGACGATGACGGCAGTGGCCTTGGGAATCCAGTGGGGAATCGAGCTGCTCGCGGCTGCTCCAGCTCGATTTGTCGTTTTTTCTTTCGATTCGGTTTCCTTGATTGTCGATTTGGCTGTGTTGGAGTTAGATTTGGCCTTGTCCGTCTTCGATTTGGCTTGTTCGTCTTCGATTTGGCTCTGCCTCGGTCCCTTCTCTCCCTCTGCTCTCGAGGTCGGCGACGGCGAGCTGCTACTCGAGGAGGCAGGCCTCGGCGGGGATTGGGGCGACCTTGTGCGCCGCGGCTCGCTCCTGGCGAGGCTCGCCAACCACCAGCTACTCCTCTCTCGGTGGGGAAACGAGCCTCGCGGCACGGCGGAGCAGGAGGCCTCACGGCTTGCGGCCTCGCCCTGCCTCCCGGCGGTTGGGTCGCCTGGGTCCCGCGAGCGAGGATGAGCTGGGATGGCACGCGGACGGCTGTTGGCGCGCGGGCCCCGCGCCTCGTCCGTGGTAGCGGACTCCCGCTGCCCCCGCTCGGAATAGCGGAAGAGAGCCTCTCCGCTTGCGTAGCGTGAGTCGTAGCGGAGACCGGTGCGGGCTTGTTTCCGCTATCCGCTTCCTGAAGGAAGCGGTAGCGGTAGCCAGTGCGGGCAGCCTCAGAACACGATCTGGACTGCGATCTGGCCCTTGCGGAAATCCTCTAGCTGCGATGCGGACTCGAAAATCGATCGAAGCGTGCGAAGGAGCCAGCCATAGAAACATGAGATTGTTGTGTTTTTATCTCTGGTTTGTTGACTCTTTAAACAACACCGGTAAAAGTGGTTGCCATCACAAAATAAAAAAGACAGACTTCGGAGCGAAGCGGCAGGAACGGCAGTCGATGTGTACGATTGTTATTACTGCTTGCTCCTGTACGTAGAATCTTGCGTATAGTGTGGAAACGACGAAACAACATTTTTGCCTGTAGAAACCTTCTGCGAGCTCCGATTGATGCTGTTCACATGGTGGCGGATCCAGAAGAAGCATTCTCAAGCCCCGCTTGGCTCCCTATATTCCTTTTTTTTTTGTTCACAGTACAGCGCTTTCTCGTCAATTCCCTGCCCAAGAACTAGGTTTTTTTTTTTTTTTGAGATCATGCCCAAGAACTAGGTGAAGAGCCGAAAATGGTGAACTGAAAAAGAAAGTTGCCTTTTCACTTTGTTTGCTACAACGCATCTGGGCGAACTGTGTTGTTATCACCTCAAGGCCTGGCCCACAACGCATCTGGGCGGTTACGCAAAGCAGCATAGCGCAGCCCAGAGACCGCGGCTCGCCATTTCATCATGCAAAGAACTCGGTGCTTTTCCATCATGCCAGCGTACAAGTCCAGCCTTTTCATACTGCCGGAACGGAAACTCGTCGATCTCCACCGTGCATGTACGCTGATGTACATACGCCCAGCATGTATGTTCTTTTTTTTTTTCGAACTTCGCAGCATCGTATGTGCAAAGATATTAATCAAATTATTTGACGGCGCTATAGTTTGTGCTTTCATCAATCAATAGCCGGTGCTCTGGCCAGGTAATGTATGTAAATGCGTAATGGAAATGAACCGAAATAGCTGATGCAGGCAGCAGCTTACATTGGCCATCCTTTGGAACACGATGGACTTTTTCCTAATCACACAAACACAATAGTTAAAGTGATTACAATGAAATTCCTATGAATTTTTTGTTTCCCAAAAGGACACAATAGTACTACTTCAGAAGATTACCAAGCTCCAACAAGCATAAGAACATCTAGGATAGAAGTTTGAACTAGAGGAACACAACACCGAAACAATTCTGGATCTGAAGTTCCGAACACAACCAAAGCCTGAACGAACATGAACGGATTCCAGCTACTGCAATTAGGATGGAAACACAGGCCACAATCGCAAGCAAGCAATCATCCTCCATCCTAACTGCTCCCTGATTCTGAAACAAAAAAGAGAGACCAAGTTTGAGAGGAGCTCCAATCTTTAGCATCGAATACATGGATCAAAGCAATCAAATTGAGTAATAATTTTGAACACGGAACTAATGTCTCGAGGCAAAACCGCAAAAGAATGAACCACACTTAATTAGAGATGTGAAAAGTAGACATTGTAAAATCGACTTTGTTGGGATACTCTCATTTCCCCTAAAACCAGAAATTCTCTGTAACTTAGATCTAGTTTTCCAAATATCCCTACCGAAATATGTTTCTATTGAAACAACCACTTAGGGCTCTTTTGGATTGGAGGAAAATTTTTCCTTTCCTGCGTTTTTCCTGTGAAATTGAACTGTTTCCTGTGAAATTACTTTGTGATTCCTGTGAAATTCCTGCGTTCCAAAGGAGGCCTTAATAATATATTAGACAGTTCTTATATGATACCATTTCACTCTAACGACTACCCATCGATCAATTTTTATAGGGAGGTACTAAATATGTTGCAAGCTGAAACAGACTGAATGAAACAAAAAAAAAAAAGCAACACGTTAATGTAGCAGTATAATACCGATTACTTCCTGTCAGAGATTGGTTGCTTACACGAAAACCAGAAATTCTCTGTAACAACTTAAAATCTAGTATTCCAAAAATGCCTGCTCAAATCTGTTCTATCAAAACTGATTCTAATTATTGAGATCAAAACTAACCACCACTATCTAACAATGTAGTAATCGGATTGGACTGAATTAAGTATGATATGATGCCATTTGAGTCGATCACCGTATATCGATCAAGAAAACATGCCATTTTCTAAAAAGGAAAACATAAAGGAGTAGTAGTATCTTGCAAGCTGAACAGACAGAATGAATCGCAGAAGCAAAGGTTCATATACAAGCAGGAATACTTTCTAGTATCAGATTGCTTACCCAAAAGGAGAACATCCATATGCATACCGATCGAGTAGAGTCAGTCACTGATCCTCACAAGTCACATCGGGTAGTGGCGAGGTCGACGAGGTGCCGGTACATGCCCCGCGCGCGATGGCTCGACTCCGCGCGCTCCCTCTGGTGCTCGGTCCTGACGGCCTGCACCTCGGACCGCGCCTTCTGCAGCTGCTCCTTGAGTTCGCACACCTCGTCGGCGTGCGCGGCGTTGGTCGTCCGGAGCTCCTCCCTGAGTTGGTACACCTCGGCGGCGTGGTTGTCGTTGATCTTCTGGAGGTCCTCGCCGAGCCGAGCGACGTAGGATGCGTGCGCATCCTTCGCCGCGTCGAGCTCCTCGCTGAGACGGGCGACGTCGGCCGCGCGCGCGTCGAGCTCCTCGCCGAGCCGGGAACGGGCGTCTCTCGCCGCGTCGACGACGGCCGCATGCTCTTCTCTTGCTGCCCGCAGCTGGTCTTTGAGCTGGACGACCTCGCAGCTGCGCGCGTGCAGCTCCCGTTCCTTCTCGTGGAGGTCCGCCTCGACCATCTGGGCCAACCTGGACAACGTCGCCGTGGCGGAGCGCTCGCCGCTAACCGGCCCTGCCACTGCCTGAGAAGAACCGGCCAGCGGCGTTGAAGGCTCGGCGTCGCTTCGAGCGGGGGTGACAGGTTCTTCCCGTTCCAGCGACTTGCGCTTCCTCGTCTGCTCGATCCCGGGCTCCCTTTTCACCGCCGGGATGATGCGGCCGACGGGCAGGCGTCGGGATAGGTACATGGCGACATCAGAGCCCGAGGTCGCCACCCTGTCCAGGAGCTTTGCGATCGCCTTCTTGGTGTCGGTCGTCGTCACCGGCGGCTTCCGGACGGCCTTCCAACTCGGCTTTCCCCACTTCACCGGGCAAGGCCAGGGCGCATTGGGCAGCGCCTGGAGGAAGAAGAACCTGGACTTCCATCCCAGGTACGTGGTCGTAGAGACCTTGCCGGTGAAGAGTCGCCGCGTGACCATATCGGAGGAGATGCCGGAGGTGGGCTTGAAGTGGTGCCACCCCGCGGCGTCGCCCTTGTGAGTGCAGAGCGAGAAGAAATGCTGGAACACGGACAGCCTGGGCTCGACGGCGGCGTCCTCGCAGAGCACGACGAAGGCGGCGACGTAGCGCCACGCGTTGGGCGCGAGCTGCGCCGGCGCGAGGCCGTAGTGCAGGAGGAGGGCGGCGTGGAAGCCGTGCAGCGGGAACCGCATGCCGGCGTCGAGCGCGTCGACGTAGACGCAGATGGTGTCGGCGGGGCAGTCCGCCGCGCAGGCCGCCTTGTCTCCGGCGAAGGACGGCGTGTACTCCCTGGGGACGCCGTGGTCGTCGCACAGCGCCCGGAGATTCCACTGGCCGCCGGCCAGCGTCGACGTGCTCCGCTCCGCCGCGGGCCACGACAAGGCCGCGGCGCTCTCGGCGAAGTAAGGCGAGGTGGCGGTGTCGTGCTGCGGATCGTCGAGCACGATGACGGAGGAGGAGGAGGCAGCAGACATCGTCGGAGGACAGGAGGTTGAGTTCAACTCAACGAAGGTGCGTGCGCAGAGAAGCTGAACAATGCAGAGCCTTTTTGGACTCTTGACTAGAGTATTTCACCACGGCTTGGCTTGGGAAATTGGGAGGCGACGCCGGCAAATGCGAGCCTGTGACCTGAGAGAGAAAAGAAAAGGGAGCGCGACAAGGGCACGAAGCCAAGAACGAGGTCGCCGAGACATTCGCGAAAAAATGAAAAAACGAGATCGCCGAACGATTTGTCAAAAATTAATTGCATGCACCGGGTTTGTGTAGCACCGCGTTTGTGTAGCCGCTGCTCCTCTGGGCTGGCAACCAACCAATCAGCAGCAGCGGTGGCTTGCTGGAAATGCAAACGATAGCTGCTGTCAGCAGAATCCATGGTTGCCGCCCCCGTATCCTTTTTGGCAGTGGAAGATCAAGCTACAGTGATAGTGGTCAAGTCTACTCCTCGTGCTCCTCCCATCGCAGCCGCCTGAGATAGCCATAGGGCGGAGAAGGGCACATGATTCTGCTGTTTTTTTTTCTTTTGAACAGAGATTATCTGCTGTTCTTGGACCGACCATCTCCTGTTTTTGTCTTGTTTTTTTCTTTTTAACAGAGATTCTCTGCTGTTCTATGCTGTTATTGGACCCTATCTTATACTTTTAAATATTAATATTCTCTTTAACGTGACAGGACTAAGGTTTAGCACCAAGAAAACAAACACCTCCTTAGTAGTCGAAATGATTGCTGCTGCATGTTGAGACAACAAAGCAAACAACCAACATCTAATTTCTTTCCCAGCTAGGCAAGGCAAGCTATAGCAAGGTTTATTAGAATTTAGACAAAATTGTAGTGTAGGAATGTTGGTTCCGTCCTCAACACACTGACAAAAACGATTTAATTGAGACGCACTATGATTCCATGTATTTCGTCTGTGACACATCACGGTCCATGAACTAATTATTTTCAGCATTTTATCACAATATATATAAGACATCAGAACTTGAAACTTTACACGCAAAAAATACTAATCACATTCTTTATCGATTTATTTTTGATGCATTTTTCCTATTTGGATATGCTTGGGCCCCATGGCCTGCTGAGTGTTTGGGCCGTATTGCGCGGCTCTTGGAGGTATGGCTAGTTTATGTCCTAATATAGATAGTAGTTTATAATTATATATGGTATCATACGTTAAGTTTTCATATTGTTAGTGGTAGGTAATCTAAAACCTTTACACTAAAAATCATGTAGGATTTTATTTTGTTCTATCTTTTCTTTTATAATTAGAGAGATGTGTAACTTGTGTGATTTTTCTCGATTAATGTATGAAGTGTTTGACAAGGGTGTTAACTTGATAATCATAAGAGATGTGTTCAGAAAATTAAAAAAAAAGTTACTTATATGTGGCAGCGACTTCCAAATCATGCTAAACTTGCTGAAAGAAAACGGTGCTGCATGCTCTAGTCTAGGCTCCTTCCACGCATAAACGGTAAACCATTCATTGCTTTCTCAAGACTGCAGGAGGTGCTCCGTAGTCCCCTTTCCTTCCCCTCCCGGCATGCATGCGGCACGACAGGCGTCAAGCACAGGCACATGAAGCTGCATACTACATGCATGCAAATCTTTGAACCGATCTTTCCCTCCTCTCATCACTCCGCTAGTTTTTTTTTTAATTTTTTAATCCTCAAAGAAAAAAAACCTCAGTATACCTCACCAATCAGCTGCTACCTCTGCTTGTTCTAGGAGCCAGCCATAGAAACATGAGACTGTTGTGTTTTTATCTCTGGTTTGTTGACTCTTTAAACAACACCGGTAAAAGTGGTTGCCATCACAAAATAAAAAAGACACATGTTTTGTCCCAAGTTTGCTTAATAGAGAGAGAGAGACGTAAAACTGCATGTGAAGGTCTTCCTACAACGAAATATGCTCGTTTCAGCGAGTAACCCAATTGCTGTCATCTTGTGCAGTGTGCCATTCTGCTCCAGATGGAAGAGTGACACGCACGCATCGACATGTTCTTCTTGCACGCAAATCTCGTGCGGGATCCGTTGAAGAGACAGGTCATGTAGCATTGGTGCTAGTCCTGACACATCTTTACTGCCCATAAAAGAACCAGTTGGTGGCGGACGGTCGTGGTTCGTCGTCCGCCTCATGTCTGGATTACGCGCCGACAAGTGGGTTCCGCACAAACCCATTCTCTCCCGAACTCCCGAACGCGCACGAACCGAACAGGCAGGCACTCCTCTAGCTCCCGGCTCCGCCGCCCCTGCCACTGTCCCCTGCCCCTCGTCCCACTCCGCCGCCTTCTGCGCCCGGGTGTGCTCCGCCGCCTCCCTCCCTTGGCGCCGCTCTGGCCACACCCTCGCCGCTGTTTCCTCCATCGAAGACCCGCTCCTCTTTATCCTCTGCGGGCCCGTCCCCGTTCCTAGCACGCAAGATCAAATGGGCCTCTACGCCGCGGTTCCGGCAAGCCCTATGGCCGGTGCGCAGTACCTGGAACAGGCCATCTGCGCAGCCACTCAGCAACGGCGCGTTCCGGGGCGGCTTGATCTGGCTGTGCGTGCTCGGAGATGGACTATTCTGGTTGCATCGGTATAGCAGAGGAAGCAAGTTTACGCCGACAAGAATGCTGCTGCTATGGTGCCCGACGTGAATGTACGTCGATTTGCTATCGCTACCCCTCCCCACTCCCAATCCCTTCTACTTGTGCCGCCTCCCAAATTCATTTATGGTGACCGGCGGTGAAGAAGGAGACGTAGTATCTGGCTCACCCATGTAGGTTTAGAACCATCAGTTTGAAGCACAATGGCGGTGCTCATTGTGGCCGCACACCAATGGCTCCTCTCGGATATGGCAATGCAACTTCATTGTTCATGGTAATATGTTCTGCAAATCTGTCTTAGTGGAGACAGTTGAAAGCTAGATGCGGACATAAATCATGGTCAAGGCATTGATTAACATTCCTTTCATCAGAAATATACCCCTCATTTGGATCGATGCATCCAGTTTATCTGAAATACTACATCGTCTTTTACCTTCCTGTATCTTCTTTCATGACTTCAACCAGCGTGTCCTCCCAATGGCTACCAAAGCTACGCCATCTGGCATCTGCTACCTTTTTAACTGTATTTCTGAATTTTTTTACTGCAACGTGTTTTGAAGTTGCCAAAGCTGAATTTAGTATAATCCTTTTGTTTTGTTATTTTTCTTTACTCAGATTGAAAAAAAAATATTTTGAATTGCATGTATATTTGTAACAGAACCCAACAAATTGGGTTTTAACTCCAAATTTGTGTGGTGCACTGGTGCTTCATTTACCCAACAAGAGTTATTCTAGCATGTCATTCTGCAAATGCACTTTGCAATTGTGGGCAATATATATGATTTTATGATGAGCATCACTATGGACCATAACTGATTAATCTACTGTGTCCGTAGCAAAGCACGGGCATTATGCTAGTGCACATCAATATCCAACAAATAATCATAACGCTAGCCTGCTCCACTTGGATTTGACGATTCTTGCATCGCCGAAGCTAGATCGCTGACGCCTTGATCAGAAAAGTGTTTTACATGTTGCAGGTAGTAGTATTGCTATGCTTGGAGTATATGAAAAAGCGCATTATCTTCTCCTAGCCTAAGAACCCGTTGGGAGCAGAAAAGAAGGGGCATTTATACCATACACACGAAACGTTGTTAGTCATTCTGGGAATTTCCAGGATTCTAGAAAACTTTTTAGATTCTTATTATCTATTATTTTTGTCCAGCTAGAAATAAAGTCATTTGAAAAATCCGACAAAACACCTAATTCTGACAAAAATCTCCTGCATTCCAAAAACTTCCACAATTCCCACTACAACAAACGTGACTTTCTATGACATTTTTCTAATGACAACATACTGTTATGTCATAAAGCTTGTTAGGTTTATGACATTTTTGAGGAAATAGGGTGTTTTATGACAAAAACCAAGATCTGTTATTAAATCTGACCACAAAATTGTCATAAATCAAGATGCCATTATATTATGACAAACAAAAATATCATAATTGGCAAAAATAAATGATACAACAGTTATGACAAACATGAATTGTCATTAGCAAATTTTCTTCATTTTACACCAAAATTTATGACAGATATGATTGTCATTAAGTGGCACACTTTTCAAATAGCTGTAACGCGGGACCCACATATATTTTTATTCAAAAAATAAAAGCAAAATGTAATTGATAAAATGGGAGTTTTTGGTAAATAATTTTTTTAGATCAAGCACACGTGGCCCACATGTTGATTGGTCCCACAACATGTCAAGTGGGACCCACATGTCATGTTTAAAAAAATAAAAATATTGCGAATTGACCAAGTGGGACCCACATGTCATGTTACAACATGTAATGCTAGAGATTAAGCCTAAAAGCACTAGAAAGCCAGTAGCCCTTAAAAGTAAAATATAATTTATGATAAACAAGAATTGTTATTAAATACTTTTTTATATCATATATGTCAAGTGAGATGCACATGTTAGAAAGGCCGCAATGTAAAAGGGCCTTGAGCTGGGCTGGAAATCACATCTCAGTTTTCATGGGGAAAAAATAAAAATTCAAACAATCCATATGGAACACTAGTTCGAACCTGCGAACTGTTGGAATGAAGTAATGGGCCTTACCATCACGCCACCGTTGCCTTGCGAAAATAGTAGGCATCGAACCATCTTAAAAACTACATGAGGCTTTGGACCTCCACGTGCACCATGAGGCTTTGGACTGGAATAAGAGCAACGAGATATGCCGGCTGGACCTGTGCTGCTGGTGGTGTTGTCTCTACAGGCCAAACATGCATGGCATATTATTTTATTGGGCAGGCCATGCACTGCTAGCTATGCAGCCCGTCACCTTGTATAGCTGGGCTGTGCTCCAGCCCAAGCTGCGGCTCCTCCCGTATGCGCACACGATCCTTGGGAGCAGGCCAGGTAGCTCGCGTCAGGTGCGACCCGCTAGCAGGCCGTGCTACTATTTTCTTCAACCTTCTCGACTCTTCCCGTCTACAGTTGAGAGCAGGCGACCACCGAGCGATCTCCGTCCAGCGCCGATTTCTTCCGTTCCCCGTCCACTCCGGCGGCCGGATCGGCGCTGGAGAGGATGGGGAACGGGGATTAAGGTGGCTGGTGTGTATATACCTAGCTTCTATAGGTAGTTTGGATCCAGGCAGCTCGTGCAAGGTGGAGGCAGAGCTGCGAGCGTGAAATAAGAGTCGCCGGTCTTTTCTCCGCCGCGCTGGTGAGTCCTCTCCGTCCAGCGCAAAGCCGGTGTGGTATGTGTACCCCGGATCTGAAGTCCTAGAGTCCGTTGGGTCTTTTTGCTACTCCCTGATCTGTGTCGAGGGCGTTGTTCGCATTGGCGTGGATTTTGGGAGGTTTATTTACCAGCTCGAGGTGAAATCGGGTTGGTTTTTGGATCCCACCAATTTTGCTGGTTCAGTTCTCCTCCAGGAGGAATCGTCGTCCGGCGACTTGAAGTGGCTGCCAGTTCTTGTGGCGTCAGGCTCCTCGAATCCAGGCGATGCGATGGTCAAGAACCATCTCTCTCTGCCGGATCGTTCGACGTTCAAAGAGCGTATCGGTTTCGACGTGCTGCTCAAGACAGCATCAAAAAATTATGCTCTTCGCCAGGGTGGGAGTCGGCCTCAAGCTTGGTGCTCCGGCTGTCGGCGGCGAGGAAGACCGGGGGAAGGTTACAAGGACTTGGATGTAATTTCTTTTTCTTTTGAGGATGTTCTTGTAAGATGGACTGTAACCACCAAAATTTATCAATGAAATTCCCGGTTTTCTCAAAAAAAAAAAAGCAGGCGGTGCTACTGTGTCCCAACCCAAGCTGTGAGGCGACTGCTCCTACATGCGCGTACACACTTCTTTCTTTAGCATTTGAAATGCAAAAATCATCTCAAATTGTTTTGCCCATAATTAATAACCACTAAAAATTTGAACTTTTCAAATTTAAAACAAATTCAATTAAAGTAGAAGTCAAATCCATGCTAAATTTTATTTTTTTGAATTTTAAACATGCATCAAAACCACCAATTGAATATTTGAATTATCCTGTTTTAATTTATGTGTTTGTTTGGTTTTTATCCTTTTGAAAATTTGAATTTCATTCAAATTATCCAAACACGAAACCAGAAAAAGAAAACCCTTTTTCCATTTCGTGGGCCGCCCCTTTTCTTTTCCTTTCCCGTCGGCCCACTCCCCTTTCTTTCTTTTTTTTCACCTCGCGCCAGCCCTCGGCCCAACTTCACTCCTCTATGGCCCAGCAGCAGCCCAGCCCGCTCTCCTCTCACCGTGCCACCGACAAGTGGACCCACCTGTTCTTCTCCAGTTCTTGGTCCCCAGCTCTTTTTCTCAATTTGATTCATTGCTGAATTTTGAAAGTTGTATATATTTCACATACGAAGTCCAAATAACCTTATTTTTTTTCCTCCGCGTTGATAAAAATATTATCTACCCATTTGTAGCATGTATGGAACTACTTTATATGATATATCTGTGCCGTATCCCCAAATAACTGCTGGCCATTTTTTATAAAAAATTTGTTATTTTTGTAAATCTCGAAAGAAAATGTTTCGCGACATGAATTTTTGTGGAGATGGAGAATTGAAGCACCTCTACACAAGAGAATTATGTTACAATTTTTTCGAAGCTTTTGTTGAGGACATTGTTCACTTATGGTTGAAGTTGGGTGATAGTTTCATGAGATGTGTCTAGAGTTGTCCACTTTGAACACACTTTGGTGGATTTTTTTTCAAAAAAATTAACAAAAAATCCCGTGGGTTTGGGTTGACATGGAATAGCCACAAACCAAAAATCAGCTGAAAATTCGCTATATTTCGCGAGATAAAATTTGACAAAAAAATTGGAAAAACCAATATTTAATTGGCTTTTTTGTTCCTCTCGGTGTAAGATTATATTTGACCTGAAATTTTGTGGAGACATGTAACATAACAACGTGTGCATATAGTAATTTTTGTAAGATTTTTACAAACTATTCATCCATGTGCACATGAAAAAGTTTTTGCAACATAAATCAACTTTCCATCGAGATGCATCGACAAAAAATTGTCAAAAATTTCCAAAAAACTAACGAGAGTTGGAGTGAATATGTTACAGGATCAGAAGAAAATTGAGTCCAAATTTCTGCGTATTTTTTGAGATAGAAACGAGAGAAAATTGAGTCAAAATTATGTTCAAAAATAAAAAAGAAAAGGAAAAACATTAAACTGATAAGATTCGGCCCACTCGGCCTTGATTGGATTCGGCCCATCGTTCCGATTCAACCCACTCAGCCGAAATCAAACAACCACACATTATTCTGGACCGTTGATCGACTTGAACGGTGGAGATGCACTCCTTGTCGAATAAATATCCAGACCCCTCCTGCTGAAACCCTAGTCCTCTCTTTTTCGGTGCACCCAGATCCCCTCCCTAGTGTCTTCCTCCTCCCCCTCTCAAGCTCTTCTCTCCAATCCTCCCCACGCCTGCTTCTCCGATCCACGATGGTGGTGGCCGCGGAATCCTCCCCGTCCAGCCTTCCTCGACGCGGCGCGGCACGGCGCGGCCTCCTCCATGTCGTTCCCGGCGTGCCGCAACGGCCTCCTCCCCCCGCCCCCTCCGCGCCGCAGCGGCCTCCTCTCCCCGCCCCTGCGCGCCGCGGTGGCGGGCTTCCACGCCGTCCTCGGCGCAGCGCGACGTCGACCTCACCTGCGCCGTCCCCTGGCGCATCGCGGTTGCCCTCTCCGTCCTTCGGCCCGTCCCCGACGCCGCACGACGGCCTAGTACCCTCGGCCCTTCCCGCCGTGGTGGCGGCGGCCTCCTCCCCGGGCCTGGTATGAGGACGTGACATGGACGCCGGCGCCGCGCCCGTGGAGTTGGGTCCTCGACACGGCGCACGTCATCGGGTCCGCGAGGAAGGGCAGCACAAAACTCAAGTGCACCGCCGCCTCCGCCCTCGATGGAGGTAACCAACCCCGCCCCACGCGCTTAGTCCGATTTTCCCTTCACGATCAGCTGGGGAATCCCCGTTTTTGATGCTTGTTTTGGTCTAATTCGTTGGGATCTCTGCAGAGAAGAAGAAGCAGAAGCTGTCCGAGATCCAGTCTGGCGTGGAGGAAGCTGAATCGCTGGTAAATAGATACTGCATCGCATTTTATTTGGGGATCCCCTTGCTATGATGCTATCTGCTTCATTGTGCTGCGCGAAAGCAACTGAAAGTAGGAATATCCTAATGGATCTTAGCATTTCTGTCGGTGTACATTTGGTACTGCGATAGAGTTGCATAGATTGGCTGTAAGACGTTTTATGTGCTCGTTTGGGAGGTTGAGGAGGCCATAATTTATCCCGCAAGTGCTTACTGCCTGACTGCTTGTGCCGTAATGCCTCTACTGGTAATGGACAACTACTATTATATGGCTCTGTACTGTTCTGTTCACTTCAGGTCTGAAGATATAATTCTGTTCTGTTCTGCATCGATTGTAAAATGGCTATGTTCTGTTCTTCTACATTTGGAATACTGTGTTAGAAGCAAAATTCTCCATGTTGATTTCCTGTTTGTGCCTAGCGCTTGCTGTTTCAGCCTACGCAGCACGGATACGGATACGTGTATCAGTATCCGGCGGATACGGATACGGCAATACGCCGTTTTCTAAAACAACCCGATACGCGGATACTTTTGAATTTCTTTTAAATAAATAAATATACTGAATACGCAAAATAATAATGGCTTAGCAGTAGCAGCCAAGTGCTTCAGTTTCTCTCACAGTAAGACAAGTTGACTGAACAAAAAGAGTAAGGCAAGGGAGCTTGAACAATGCACAGAAATCTGAACTTTAGCTGCATAGTTCAATCTATCAACTTCATCTTTGCACCTTTGTACTTCAGATTTCAGTTCGCCAATCTACTATCACCGTTGTAGAATGAGCAGAAGCTGGGGTCAGGGTCGCCATCTACGAATCAGAGGCGGGAAATCAGATCGAACCTGGCCTGCGCCACCAGCAGCAGCACCAACGGCTCCTGCTTTGCCCCGGCGGCCAGCAGTCTTGCTTCTTCCTCAACGAATCAGAGGCGGAAATCAGTTCGAGATGGGGAGGAGAAGAACTGAATGGGGAACTAGAGGAATAGAGACAAAATGAACTCACCTGACCTTCTCCGGTGGCCAGCTTGTCGCAGATTCGCCGCCGGCCTGCTCCAGCTAGCCCCGCCGCCGCCAGCGCGCTCGATCCGTCGCCGCCGGCCTGCTCCAGCTAGCCTCGCCGTCGCCGCGCGCGAGCTCGACCTGCGCGAGTAGCTCGCGCTGCGCGACCTCGCCCCGCCGTCGCCGCGCGCCCTCGCCCCGCCGCGCCACCTCGCCCCGCCGTCGCTCCGCCGTCGCCGCGCGCCCTCGCCCCGCCACGCAACCTCGCCCCGCCGTCGCCGCGCGCGAGCAGCTCGGCTGCGCGACCTCGCCCCGCCGTCGCCGCGCGCGAGCAGCTCCGGCCGCCGTCGCCCCCTCGCTCCCTCTCCCTCTCTGCGCGCGAGCTGGTGGCGGCTAGGTCAGGGACAGACGAGAGAAGGGAGGCAGAGAGATATGTCTGCCTTAAGTGGGCTGTTGCTGGGCTCAGACGTATCCAATGTTGGGCCAGAATCAGCCCAATACGTACTGAGAAGTATCCGATTTTTCTTTTAATTATTTTTAATCGGATACCTCCTGGATACGTATCCGAGCCGTATCCATGACGTATCCGTATCCGCCGCGTATCCAATACGTATCCGAGCAAAAACTGAAGTATCCGTGTTTTGTAGGTTTCAGCTGCATCTGGTTCTGTCAGGTAGGTTACAAGCAAGCTAGGACAAGGAGATTGGCGTGTTTTTCATTCTGTTGCTTGCACACATGAATAATTAATTATTGAAATGTTGCCATTTAACTCATTGATGCTTTTGCATTCTTGTATCAGGGAGAAAAATATGGAGTAGGTTGAGGCTCCATACTTCTACAAAAAGTACTCACCATAAGGTACTTCCTTTTAGATTAATAAATATAACTAGCAGTAGTAAACTCCTAAAGTGGTGGTCATATAACTCACAACTGATGACCTGATGCCAATGTATTAGGAAACCTGAGATATATTAGTTTATGTATACATACTGTATTGTTGAGTTCAATATTTCTGCAGGGCAATATAATGAGTACATGCATGTAAGGAGTTCAATATTTCTGCATGGCAATATGTCGTAGTTGCATTTCCATCTTTATATAACATGTTTTAAATCATTTCTCTTGCAGCTTTTACCCAAAATAATGTCTGCATTCTTTGATATGTGTGTGCCTGACGTAGTTAGCCTGCTAGAGACTTTCAGTTTGCCTGACATAGTTAGTTGCTAAGTCCATACCTGTAGATTAGTCACTTAACCTCCTTGCATAGTCGAGTAGTGAATAGCAGTGGCTTTTAGAGAAATAGTTATGTGTAATGGACTTAGCAACTATACACTATATTTGTAATGCATATCTAGTTGTTTACTTGAGCTTGACTGACGCTCTACACATGTTTGTGCAGGTATGCTGGCGTGCAGCAGAAGATGATGCCTTGTTGGATTTTTTTTCCCACCCTAAGATTCATGTAGCGTATTTGTAACTCAATACAATTTTCCTTGCTTGAGCTGCTATGTTTCCTGAAAACTTGTGTTTTGTCAATGTTGGCATGCTTATTAATCTGTTTTTCTGTGTAATTGGGCTTGGCCTAGCTGTATTGTGTTGGGCATGGAAGAATGGGATGGAAATTAAAGGTGTAAAAGTTATTTTCTTTATAAATAATGGGTCAAAATTAAAAAACAGGCCTGATAAAACAATGGGCCGGCAGGAAAATAGGTGGGCCGAAAGATAAAAAGGCCCCGAAATTAATGGGTCAAAAGTTAAAAGGACATGTTAAATTAGTGGGCTGAAAGTTAAAAGGCCTGCGAAATTAATGGGCCGGAAGTAAAAAGGCTCTCGAAATTAATAGTCCGAAAGTTAAAAGGCCCGTGAATTTAATGGGCCAAAAGTTAAAAGGCTCACGAAAGTAATGGACTAAAAATCAGCCAGGTCCGGTCCAATAGGTATTGACAAAAATCGCAATTGTCATGCAACTCTATGACATATTTATGAGTGTCATAAACAGATTGTGACAATTCTTGAAGTGTCATAAACAGTTATGACATTTCTGCAAACAGTTCATAAAATTATGACAAAATAGCGAAAAAATCACAGAAGGTATTTAGCTACACACCTTCTATGACTAAGTGATTTTTGTCACTGTTGACCCATGGAAGGTCAGTTGTGACAAATTTCAGACCTTCTGTGACTAAATTGCAATGTCATAGAAAGTCAAAATTGTTGTAGTGATATCCAGAAAGCGCTATCCGAGAATTTTCATAATATTGAACAATTTTCCCTTTTAATTTTTCTTCCTTTTTTTTAGGTCATCTTTTCTCCGTATAGTCATCATGAGAGTATAATTGTATCATTGTATGCCTTCTCAATATAATCATTAGTCCTTTTTAATTGTTTTGTCGTCAATCACCCAAAACACATTTAGTTGCCTATATGAACTTCCAATACTTTATGGAGATCTGATTATAACAAAAACCCGCTAACTAGGTGACTAAACAACCTCTTAAACATTAGCCAGCTCACCTCCTAAATATTAGTCCACTAGTCATCTCAATCCTGTTAAAATTGGCTAAACACAGGTGCACAAAACAACCAAAAACCAAACTGCCCTACACCTTAACGTTCTCCTCCACAAAAGGGAAACAAAGAGACAAGGCCTCCTCGCGCCTCACAGGCCACTGCGCTGCCGCTGATTACCGCCCATCGCTCGCGCTCTACCTCCCGCGCTTTCCTGGCTTTCCCAGCCCCTCCCCGCCGCATCCCGCTTTGATTCGCGTCCTGGATGCCCAGACCTGCTCATTCATGCCGCCGCCCGCTCGTTGATGTGGCCGAATCATCGTCGCCTTGATGGCGTGGTAGTGAGCAGTGGTGGCCATCAGCACGTAGAATCAGGTGCACGCGCTCGGGGAGCCATGCACGTGCGCGCGGGGGTTGGGAGCCCGGGGGTAGTCCTTTTTTTTTTTTTTTGGGAATCCCGGGGGTAGTCCTTTTAGCCAGACATTAGCCCTAGATCTAAATAGGAGGTGGCTAAATTTTTAAGTGGCTAGAGGATTCAAAATAGACTTGGCATGTACAGCAAAGTGGTGTCATATAAGATATGGTTATTGATTTAGCAAAAAAATAGCAAATGATAAAATGGTGCTTAAATTCAATCAAATATTCATTAGGGTATATATTAAATTCATTAGGCTAATTCTTATGAAAATGCATAAAACCAATTATCTAAAAGGAAAACATAATTTCATTAGGCTCGATTTTAGATAGAAGTTGGAGCGCTGGAAGAGGAAAGATGGGCTCGTGTTTCCGCGGCTGGTGGTATGTGGGTCCCACATCATTTTCCATCTCCTTAACCCAAATCCCAACAGCGTTCCCCAACTCAAATCCGAATACCTCCGAGCTGGGCGGGGCCACATTTCTTCAGAACCCTCCCCACTAATCCAAACCTAGGTCCAGGCGGTGGCGGCGGCCAGGCTTGATTCACGGCGCGCGTGCGTGGCCGGCGGTCCGGCTTTGACCACGGCGGGCGAGAGGGGAGCTTGGGCTGCCTCCAGTCCAGCTGGCACGGCGATGGCCGCCTCATCATCATCCTCCGCAGCTTCGTCCTCTAACGATTGTCTGATCCTCGACAGGGCACCGGAGGGCGACACCTAACGCAGACATCGTCCCCTTAGGGGGACGTCCCCCCACTTTATCCGACGACTATTGAGAAGCCACGTCATCGAAATCCAAACCTCCAAACCCTAATCCGAACCCCGAAACCCTAATCCAAACCCTTAAACCCTAATCCAAACCTCCAATCCCTAATCCAAACCCCTAAACCCTAATCCTAACCCCTCTAAACCCTAATCCTAACCACTCTAAACTCTAATCCTAACCATCTAATCCCTGGGGGGACGTCCCTCTAGGGGGACGAGGATGTTCTACGGGCGACACCGCCACCTCAGCCTACTTCGACGACGGCGGCGCCGACTTCTCCTGGCCTGTGACGGAGACGACCACGTCGACGCTGAGGGACCCGTCTCAGCTGCGGGAGCTGTGCGACCCTGCGGCGTCCCCAAGGTGTACACGCCGCTCCTCGCAGGACCAAAGGGGGCCTGCGCGGCGCCGCCGGAAGGCTCCAACTCCATCTGCGTCTACGCCGACGTCTTGCTCGCCGGCGGCATGGCGCTTCCGCTCCACAAGTTCTACGCGGCGGTGCTGCGGCACTACGGCCTCGCCCCGAGCCAGCTGAAGCCCAACGCGTGGGGCTACATGGCCGCCTTCATGCTGCTGTGCAAGGACGCCGGCGTCGAGCCGCAGCTGCCGGTGTTCAACCATTTCTTCTCGCCCACAAGGGCGACTCCCTGGGCTGGCACAGCTTCAGGGCCTACACCGCGCCGGGCTCCGTCCCCCTCTTCACCGGCAGGTTTCGGGAAAGGGACCGGGGTTGGAAGTCCAGGTTCTTCTTCCTCCAAGCGCCGGCGACGGCGCCTTGGCCGTTCCCGGTGAAATGGGGAAGGCCGAGACGGGAGGCCGTCCGCAAGTCGGTGGTGTCGACGACCAAGGAGGACATAAAGAAGCTGTTGGCCAGAGCAGGGAGCGGTGGCTTGGACGTCGTTGCGTTCCTCGCCGGACGCGACCTGCCCCTCGGCTGCCAACCCAATCTGGCGCCGGCGGCCGTGAAACTAGAACCTCCCGCCGCCGCCGCCGCCCTTGTTGAGTCGAGGAAGCGCAAGTCGCCCGAACCGCCACGGGGGCAGCCGCAGCAGACAACGGTGCTGCCTTCGGATCCTGTGAACGTCGCCGCGCGGAGCTTGCTCCAGGTAGCAGAAATGTGGGCGGCGGAGATTCGGGGAAAGGAGCAGGAGCTCCAGGCGACCAAAGACGAGGTGGCCCTTCTCGTGGAGGAGCTTCAGGGGAAGGAGCAGGAGCTCCAGGCAGCGAGAGACAACATGGCCGGCCTCGCGGAGGAGCTTCGGCAGGCAAGTGTGAAGCACGCGGCCGACATCGTCCGGCTCAGCGACGAGCACGCCGCCAACATGGCCCGGCTCATCGCCGAGCATTCCACAACCATGGACCAGCTCAGGGAGGAGCTTTTGCTTCAGGCAAGGGAGCAGCACGAGGCCGACATCGCCCGGCTCACCGACAAGCACGACGCCAACGTCGCCCGGCTCATCGACAAGCACGCCGCCAGCATGGAACAGCTCGGAGAGAAGCTTTGGCAGCAGGCATGTGAGCAGCACGACGCCGACATAGCCCGGCTCAGCGAAGAGCGCTCGGCCGAGTTGCGAGCCGTCAAAGTCCAGTGTCAGAGCGACCTCATCTTCAAAGCGTCAGAACGCGGTTCGCTGGAATGAGGCATACGGCTCGGGCTTGAAGGACATGATGAATCTCGCTGTCGCCGTGTACCCAGGCGTCGTCCAGGCCTCGGAGCTCAAGCACGTGCTGCTATCCAGTTCCGACCACAAGGGATTTCCTCCTCAAGCGCCTGCCAAGGATTAGAGTCCATGCTTCTTTTATCAGGGTAAGTCACCACCTGTTATCTCAAACTACTTGTGCGCTCTCAATAATGGAGTGAAGTGATTCTTGTGCCACTGACTTTGATTGGCTACGGTAACTTACTACTAGCACGGTGCGAAGATATGTACCCCGTGGAAGTTCATCTTTTTGCTATCACACAATTTGTTTTGTGTTCTGGAAACTTTATTCCTCCACTTGGAATTGTTCGGATGCTGAAAACTCTCTGTGTTTTTCAGATCCCTATTCAGAATCAGATGAGGACTAGTAACATTTTGGAGCTGGAAGCAATTGGAAGGGCGCGTTGGGTTGCTACCAGCTGACTTCTTCGCATGATCGGCCTGTCATGGTTAGGGAAATTTCATGGCATCGTTCTGTGAAGCTGGTTGAAGTTGCTGACATTTCTGTTCATGCAAGCAAGCAGGCTTGTTGTTTTTTTTTTTCTTTTGGCTCGTTGCTCAGGTCCAGAATTATTTTGGTTTGTCTAGTCAAAATTTCTGTCACCTGATGTCTAAGCTCCTCTGGGAGTTGTTTCGATGGTATGTAGAAGTCGTGAACTTGCGGCATACTCCCTCCGTCCTCGATTTAGGAGGCGTTCTGCCGAAGGAAGCAGTTTCGATTTAGAGGGCGTTCCCCTCTGCGCATGCAAAATTCTTCCGATATTGCCCCCGACGCCCCCACGGTCCCCAGGAACGCCGCATCAATTGTCGCAGGAATCGAAACGCCTGCTGCTGAATTAAAACGCCCCACGCTCGGCAACGTCTCGCGGTCTCGCCGCTGATGAATTAGACGCATCCACGCAGCCTCCATCGCACGCGCCAGGAAAGCATTGCTTCGTTCTCCCTCGCAGTTCCGCGCCGTCGGTGCTTTGAGAAAGGTTATGTGCGTTTATATGCTGGCGTCCTGATGCAGGAGGAAACGATGAGGCACGACCGAGCTGAGCGGGCGAGCCAAAAAAATGGCTATGCGCTGGCGCCAGACGAAATAAGCGAGGGAAACGCGCGCAGTGCAAAACAGAAAAAAAAAAAACTGGGCGGGCGCAGCGCTCGAGCCCGCGACCTGGTGCCTGAGAGTTGTGAGCGCTGGCCAGTGCGGAGGGGAAGATAGTTACTAGGAACATGCTTCAAGGTATATTTAATTTGGGGCATGGATGGGATATTAGTCCCCATTTAATTTTTTTGCGAAAAGGATGGGCATTATATTAATAAGGAAAGACAGTACACCCAAGCCTTTTACAGGCAGGACCCTGAAGAAAAAGGAAATTACAGAGAACCCCTCATTCTTCTCCAACCTTCAACACAGCAACACTTCTAGCCGACGCCGGCGACCAACGGCACCAGCCTCCTCCCCCCTTCCTTCTTGACGGCGAACAAACATTGAAAGAGCCGATTGGATTATCACGAAGAAGGTACAACACCGGCCAACGCAACATCAAGAAAGCAAAGGGGAAGAACAACTCGCCACCGAAAATCACCAACAGGCAACAAGAAGAACAAGTCCAGGGCAGACGCCACCAAAACTCAGCGACGGCTACCCAGACACACAGACCACCATCCCCAGCAGCGCCGGCGAGGGGTACACGATCCACCCACCCTTTCGCACAAAGGAGCGGAGGAAGAAAACTACTCCACAGAGCTTCACCAGAGAAATTACCAAATCCAGATCCGCCCAGGGAGAAACCGATTCCGGCGAGCTTCAGCACGGAAGCCACCGGAAACTTTATTGTCTTCAAGCCTTCACCGAAAAGGAAGGCACCAGCTTCGCCGACGCCACCGCCAGCTTCGCCGGGACCTCCACCTCCGCCATCAGCCCGAAGCGACAAAAGAAGCAGCGCCCATCTCACCGGCGCCACCAGACCTAACCCTACCTACTAGAAAGACTAGAAAGCAGGAAGGAAAACAAGTTCCACCGCCAATTCGACCCGTCCCCCTCCTCCCCCGACGCCGCTGAGGGCACCGGGAAGGAGGGCGACGGCGAATCGGCGGGGAAAACGCGAATCGCCCCCCGGTCGCCGCTCTGTACTGTAGCCGAGCGAGAGAGTTCGAGAGGGGACTCGTATCATGTACACCACTTATGGCCTTTAGTCCCCATTTAATTGCTCCTTGGTATTGTAAATCATGTCCTCAACGCCCTCTAAATCGAGTAGGGAGGGAGTATTATATGTATAACTGGCTATATGCTAATATTGCTTAATTAAGAACTGAGTTCAGCTATTACTTGCATCATCTGTTTCGAATCAATTCATTTCTGTGGTGGATTCGTTTCTAGAGCATCAGCTAGCAGGCAAGCAAAATCAATAGAATACGTGCTCTACCACGGTGACAAGAAGAACCAGTGAAAAAATTGGAATGGAACGCAATTGTCAATAGACATGCATGGTAGGATGTATTATTAAAGCCTCGCAAAAAAAGGATGTATTATTAAAGAAAGTCGGATACATAATTTTGTTGCATATCTTGAATGTTTCAATGCTTGCTGTAGTTCATGTGGTAACGTTACTGATGATGCGTAGTGACATGAATACTACGGCAGCTGCAAGGGTTGAGTCCGTTCTTTCCCTTTCCCCACTGCTACAGTTCAGAGCGGCGGAGAAAGGCGAAAACTCGGCGCCGGTCGTATCCGTTGCTTCCCCCTCCTCTCTGGTGGCCTCGTCGGCGCCGGAGGGGGAGGGGAAGCCGGTTTCTTCCGGTTGCTGTACATATTAGCTCTAGCTTTTCTAGTTAGGTGCTAAATAAGTTTCCCTCATGGACTTGCGCCGTGATGGGATTTGGTTCTTCCCCGTTGGCGGCGTCGTCGGCGGTGTGAAGCTTGTGTTCCTCCTGCTCCTCTTCGTTGCTGGTGTGGTGAGTCCCGGTTTCTCATCCATCGGCGGCGGCGGTGCTGTGAGGTTAGTCGTTTTGCTTTTTGGCGAAAGGGCGGATGTTCCTGGCATCCCCGATGTCGGGCTGTTCTTCCGGGCTGCTGATTTGGTCGGCGGCTGCGGACTGTTGTTCCGGTCGCTGGTTGTTTGGCCGGCGGCGGCGGATTTTCTTTCCTCTTTCTTCCCTGCTGTGGCGACGGCCGATGGTCGTTCATCGTTGAAGATTCGCTTTGAAGGGAGTTCAGGGCGATGGATCTTGCGGCAGATCCATGAGTTGGAGTTGCTCAGCAGGTGGGGAGATGGAACTTGTCTGGCTCCGGCGGTCGTCGGAGTCGCACGTCGGCGACGTTGTCGGCGAGGAACCCCTGGGCATCAGTGTTGCGGACTTGTCTGTAATTTGCTTTTGTTGCAGGGTGTTTTCTGTAAGAATTCGGGGATGTACTGTGCTTCCTTCTTTTAATATATTTTCCCCCTTCGCAAAAAAAAAAAAGAATACTACGGCAGCTTGTTTGGTCACGGGAAAGCCAACATTGTAGCCGGTGGTTGACGTCGAGTTTCGACGAAGACCTCGCCGGATTTCTGCTTCTTCTTTCTCGTTGCTGTTTGGAGGAGGTGGTTTGGGTTGCCTCTTGGGCTCCTTTGATGATGCGATGGCCGGTCTTGTGCCTTCTTCGTGTTGATCCAATCGGCATTCCCAAAGTTTGGTGTTCGCCGTCAAGGAGGGAGGAGGAGGCCTGCTGGTTCCGACGGCGGCGACGGGCGGCGAAGAAGCTGTTGCCGGGAAGTCTCTGGATGAAGGAGGAGTTCTTTGTAATTTTCTTTTTCTTCAGGGGCTTTTCTGTAAAAAGGATGGGTTGTACTGTGCTCAGTTTTTAATATATTCCCACCTTTTCGCAAAAAAAAAAAGCCAACATTGTAGCCAACAATTCGGTAAACAACTAAAAAAGTCCGTACAAGCAATTCGGTATATATAGAAGTGCAAATAATTAAAAATGTAGTAATCATTATTCTTCTAAAACGCGTGCGTTTCCTTGCAAAAAGACCACGCCACGTCATTAGAGCATTGTCAATCGTCGGATCGCTCTGTTGATAAACAAGAACCGTTGGATTTGCTTCGGATCTGTTATGACTAGGCCCTTCTGGAAACAGCGAATGAATTTCAGCCCTTCCACCTCTCCCAGAAAATTTTCTTCTAGACCCTTCGTGATGGAAAAATCATTCCTGATCCTTCCACCACCCCCAAACCGTACTACCGGCGCCCTTCTCTCTCTGCTCCGTCTCGCCATTGTCGCTGCCCCATGTAATCCTGTGCACCGGCACCCTCCTGTCTCCTCGACGCGCTCCGCTCCAGATCGTGCCCTTAGCCCTCAGGCCTCGCCGTCCGCCCTCTTTCCCCTCCTCCGTCCTCCCCACGGCGCTCCCACCTCCTCTGGTCGTCGTTCCTCTAGCTAACGGGTCGCTTGCGCCTGCTTCGAAGGAGGTAGATGGCAACAGGGAAGCCGGACGAGACTCCGGCATCGGCATCGCTGCCAGCTGCAGCTCCCCGGCGAGAATCCTTCTAAGAGCTTCCCCAAATGGCTCGAGAATAGCAGGGCGCAACATCAATGATACACAGCCAGCTGCAGCTCCCCGGCGAGAATCCTTCTAAGAGCTTCCCCAAATGCCTCGGGAACAGCAGGGCGCAACATCAATGATACACAGCAGCAGCAGAAGGCAAATAGCTCTACATTTGTTCTGCTCAACGGCCATCCAGGTATCCAGTGGCCAGTGCCATACTTTATACCTTGCCAGCAATTTCTTTGTATGAATTAGCTGCCTCAAAAACGGAGGGGGGATAAGAAAGAAATGCAGTTTGTTGACATGATCTCTGTACTTAGGTTGGTTCCAGCAACTTCTAAAAAACAAAAGAATGCAACACTGAAATGTAAGTTCCAGTTCCTTGCTCGGCTCGACAGGTGCTCGATGAAATGCCTAATGGGACAGACTACTTCACACAAAATTCTCTAGACACAATCGAGCAATTGTCTGATTCTATTCACCACTACTTCATATTGTTCTTTTGTTTTTGGGAATTTGCTGCAACAATGCCAACATACCAAATAAATCACCACGGTGTTAGAATGGGAAAGGAGAATAGAACTGTTGAACATATCACTTAAAAAACAGAGAAAAGGACACATACTGTCCATATATTGCAACAATTCTCCATTGGTAGTTATGGTAAATCTGAACATGACATACCCGCTAATCCCTCCTGCTTACAACAAGAATAATTGGTGGATTAATAATAATTGCTAGGCAATACATGATAACATCCTGGTGGAGTCTGTAAGCTGCCCTTACTACGCAGTTCGTGCAATAGCTTCGTTTCTAATGAGTTTATTTTCTAACTGAAACACAATCACGCTCTTTTGCAACATTTAGCTGTATCACTGTGTGACGCTAAATCTAACAAGACATCACCAACGTGTGCGTTGTCACAGGCAAGAATCATGGCGTTAGGCCAATGCCAGCAGTGCTGTGCTGTAGAGATGAGCTTTCCTGGGATGGTTCCATTGCAAAAGTGCAGTTATCATTGCTTTATTAGTTGGGTTTGATAGTTTTGCCATCGATGTTGCAGGTTTCCCACTGTCTGTTTGGAGGAAAACTATTGCAGATTATGGCATTCTGGGCATCTGAAGCCATGAATTCCTTAGCTCTGATATCTGTTGATACAACTACTACTAATGTTTTTGAAGCAACATAAACCATGGTCAATAAATTTTTGTCTGCCATTTTGCTCACACAAACGTAGCTTGCTTTTAAATCTGACGTTGAGTAGAAAGGATGACATCCAATTTGCTTCTGTACTCACTACTTAAAAATCCTATCAAAACAAGTGTCGTTTCTGTCAGTGTGATACTTTACATGTTATTTTGTCACAGTATATGACTTAGTAACTTCTATACTTTTGGTTGGATTGTAGTCCAGGTGAATCTTCTTCACCAGAGACTGCTAATCTTCTTGCCAAATTAACTCGGTTTGTATTCTCTTACATATCCTAACCATTGGTAATTTTGCTATGGATATTAAACGTTGAAAGAAAACCAATAGATAGAAACTTGAGGTTTCATAGAGAAACTGTGATTTTTTTTTTTTCAGCAGATGGTTACAAAGTATCTATCTCCAGTAGAATATGTGTAGACCTTTTCATTTGCATCTTGCAAGAACTGAAAGTATATGGTGTACTCCCCCTCTACGATCTGATTGTCTGTGCTTATTTCGTAATTGTCCTAGCTAGCTTACTGAGTTTGTATGATTTCCATTCATCACATTTAATACTTTGGACATTATTTTGTTCTACTTCTGAGCTATTGTTCTCAGGTAACTATTGCGAACTGATGTAGTAGTACGGATCAATCTTCAGGATTAATAATAAAAGTTCACATTCTTTTTTTTTCTTTAACTTAGTTCATATTTCACCAGGTTGATTTTTAGTTTATTGCAAAAAAAAAGCAAGGAAAAGTCTAAAGTTGGTTGTATTATATCTGAATATCGTGCACCACTTATTTGGGATTGAAAGAGGCTGGTATGTGCCCTCTAATCTAATCACTCAATAGTATGACCAATTTATTAGCCTACTTGATGATATGCGAGATAAAAATGTTTGTTTCATCTATCCATTCTTCAGCACTTTTCAATCAATATCAATGTAAATGTAGTAACTGTGAACTGGTGGTCCTTTGACTTTTCGTTAATTTTCTATTTCATGTTCTCTTTATTATTTTCTCATGTGGTCTTTTCATTGCAGCAAACTATTCCATTTTTATTAATTTCCGAATGCTTACTACATGAGAATGAAACAGGAAAATCAATGTTATAACCTGATGTAGCTTAGTCCAACGTTTATCTCCACACTTTGAACTAAAATCCATACTTTCAGTTTTTCAGATTACATGCAGAAGCTACTCACTGTGGAGGCCATTGCTCTGATGTAACATTGTCACATTGTCAGGTGCTTATTTTGATCAATTAGCACATTGTCACATTTCTTTACTAATCTTTACTGGTCATTCTTATTTCACGAAATACTTTGCAAGGCCATTGAGTCAAGTAGATATTTCAGATATTAGTAATCCAAGATACAACTTTACAAGCGTTTCGAAACGAAGTTTCCGGAACAGGGACATGGCGGCTTGTAAGGGTATAACATCCCAGTGTATAATTTCAAATTTCAGTTTTACTCTTAAAGAAACATTTGGTGAGCTCCGTCTTATGTATAAATGAAAATAATTTTCACAGTTATTTATGTATCTCTGTAATATAAATGTATCTTTGAATACCTTTTTATGTTTAATCTACCAAACACATAACTTCCAATGTGGCAATGTATATCTATGCAACTCATCTTTTCAATATATGATCATATTACTTATCATAGAGGATAATTGTCAGATAATTCAGCACTGCCAGCTCGGGAAGTTTCCATTTTGTGTAAAGCATGGGTTTCTATCTGATGTTGGCCTTGGCTACATTGCTGAATTTAGTAAGTGCATCCATTACGTGTTGCTTAGTAATGTTGGCCAGTCTGATCTTGGATTGCTGCAGTTCTCACAAGGGCGCCTAATCTTACAAAAACTGGAGCTGAGGGGTTGTTTCTTTACTGAGCATGCATTGGCTATCCGCATCTGCAACTGTTGCGGATCTCATGACAATTATACGTTCCTTCTGTTATGTTGAATTTGTTGCCAGTTTGCCACAGACCAAGACGAACCATGCCAGAGGGTGAGCAAGAGATTTTGGCATGCTACTCTTGGTGGAAGGAGGACAGATTGCCCTCCGTCGGTAATTGTGCACTACCCAGCATTTTGAGTATACATACTACTTCTTGCTGGACTGCAAGCTCATGATGGGTGTACGTCCATTGCTCCCATAATCTGCAACTGCAAAATCAACCTCAGATCCCGATTAAGGCATGCATGCTTGGCTTGTAGTAGCAAGAAAAACTCTGATTTGTTATATTCTTAATCGGTGAGTCCGCAAGAACAAATACGTTACATCGCATTCATCCCATGTTGCCTGCTGCAGTAGCTTAGAGCATCTCTGCTTCATCTGGACAGGCATCTCTGCTTCGTATCAATGTTGCTGTTTTATATTATCTATTGTTTATTCAGATAACATATTCCAAGATAATTACTTATGTCCAGGTCAACATCAGTGTTTTAATGCCTAAAATTACTTTACTGCTGCAGGTCTGGAGCAAATTTTAACTGTATAACTGGTTCTACTCTCACATCAAAGGTAATTTATTTCATTTGTGTCCTATTCTCCCATTTTATCAATCTAACAGCAGTAAGTATGCAGCAGTAACTCATTTTTTTGTCATTATGCTCATATTTTTCAGTCACGCCAATATTACTTTCACTCATCAGTGGTCATTAGGGAAACTTGTCGTATGAAGCTTGCTGCATATTTGTCAACATGTTGTCATTAACTGCATATTTGCATATAACTTGGGAGTTAGGACAGCTTTGGTCTAGAAGCTTGCCGCATATAACTTACGACAACTTTTTATTTCTTCATAGAATGGAACTAACTTCAATGCAACTTTGCGGCCATAAGTGTAGCATAAAGTCATTTGGAATTATTTTCCTAATTTATTACCTGCTTTTTGTCCACTGAAACTGAACAAGGATTACAAATAAACTCGATCAAGCAAAGCATAACAGGTTCTTCAATTTTTGTAAAGTGTATGACAGAAGACATTTACAAACTAAATTTCCCCTTCCTTGCCGCTGCCCCGTAAGGTTGTAAAGTTTGTCATGTAAGATCTAATGTACTAATTGATTTACTAATTATACTATTGAATTTTAGAATTTGTAATACCCTGTATGCAGGTCCAAAGATTGGTGAACAAACCTTGGGCCTGTTCGCTGCAGCTGTTAAACAGCCGGTTGCGGCTGTTTTTGGCTGCTGATGTGTGTAGCAAACAGGCCAGCCAATAGCCAGCAGCCGGACTTTTTCATCAGCCGAACAGGGTGCTTTTCACCAGACGGGCCATGACCAGTTCTGGGCCCACTGAACCCAAGCAGCAGTGCACAAATGGATTAGTGAACCAGATATTCCACTGCGTAGAACCCCAAAACTAGCTGTAAACAGGATAGCCAGCTTGAGAAATAGTGTTTTGCAGACAATCTAAGAAGAATCATGCCAATTTTAAGGCAGCACTTCAACCTCAGCCATTTAACTAGGTTTGGAGATACAAATTTGTAATAGTGTGCCCTGTTGGTGGCTTATCAGTTGTCGACTCTTCAACAATCGTGTGCCTTGTATTGCTGTAATCCAACAAGTGAATCAATTAGTTTGTTACTCAGTATTTAGTGTTCTACTTATTTGGTCTCTGTGGTAACTGGCGAGTCTTAAAGTGTCTGATCTGGAAGTGTGAATCCTTGGAATCAGGGAGTGCCTACTCGAGTGTTACAGTCTTTCATTCAGTAGTAGCTGTAAAATGCCTCTATCCTCTTTTGGTTAAGTTTGCTTGCACACAAAACTGGAAGTTTTCCTAAAATTGTTCTCATGATATTTTTTTCCTGCACAGATACACAAGCTTGACTAATTCTTGGCATTAAATTTGACGAATAAATTGATCATGTATGGTATGAAGAAACTTTTTGTCATAAATAAAACATAATGAAGCTTGATCTATATTGCTAGCTACCATTACAGATATGGACAAATGGTAGTAATATTTTGAAAAAGAATACATATTCTGTATTGAAGTATATTAACAATAAAGCTAAAATAGATTATTGCTATTCTTTTTGGCTAATATAACAAAAATAGCAACGAGACATGTTTTTGTGCGCACTTAAATTACAATTTGATCCGTAATAGCACTGCAAGCCACTTAACCATGGTCTCATCGTGGACGGGTCAAACAGAGGCTATCCAACAGGCTACAAAACCAAGAAGCGCGGCAATGCCGCGCTGTGTTTCTAGTGTATTTAACTGAACTCATGATTATATAATACTCAAAATGTATATGATTATATTTAAAATCACTGAATCAAATTCAATAGAAGCACAAATTTCTCAACTCGTTTCTCCGTCCCTCTCTTTATACAATCACAACAGCAAGTAAACTGCAACACATTAGATGTTGCACGTACAGGAAATCGTTTGCTCGATTTTATACCGATATGAATAACAAAGTTAAACACAAAATACGAGTGCGTTTGTGCAAATTTGGACTTTGTTTGAGAGCTTAGGATCTCTTTGCGACTCTACCTTTCACGTGGGCTTCAGTTTGCTGGTCAGGCTCAGGGCAACAGCTACGCCTTGCCGGCTGATGTTAAAGCTAGCGAGCTCGCCAGGTCGCCGATATGCCAAGGCCGGCACGCGATCATGAAGACACTCGGATCGGAAAGGATGGGAGCCATAGCTGCGAAGAGATACGCTTAGCTGGGCGTTGGGAAGTCTGGACCTAGTTGCACTCCTGCTCCATGTACAATTCCAAAGGGGCACGTGCTGTGAGCCTCTGAACAAGAACCGAAACATTCAGACAGTTGCTCCATGAAAAATGCCACAGAGCAAACAGCTCAGTTTAGTCACCAAAGCTACTCCCAGTGAAATTTATACTCCCAATGAAATTTATACCACATTGTTTCTATAAACCTGGCTGAGGAATGAAATGCAAAAATACACAACCAAACAGAAGAAATCATTCTAGTTCCCAACCATTTTCAATGGAGATTACAGCAAAACATGTGCGATATTCCACAAAAGTTTTCTCTTGATAAAATAAAATATTTTAAAGATAAAAAGAGACACTTTTTAATGCATTATAATAAAGAAGATCATGGTGCAATAGTAACCGCTCAAGCACAGGTTCATACTCAGGATGCTTCTTAAAAGTGACATTTCTCTGCTTACGACATAGATTGGTCAAACTTGCATGGACGATAAAAAATATATATGTATGCAACTTCTAGAAATGATGTCTTAAGGATAAGTCTAGCGCCATTCAGAACAACAAATCCTGATAATATCACAAAAAAGGGCACAATTAAGTGACTGCAAGAAAGGAGCATGCAAGCGACAACTTATTAGCTGCAGTGTACTGAATCTGCACTTGCAAGAGTGTCATAAAGAAATGAAGAAGCAAAACAGCTTCAATCTCCTCCAGAAATTACCTAATCCCATAAACAAAGAAAAACAAGAAATGAAAAAAAAGGAAACATAATCCATACTCTCTTTTTTCAAACAAAAGAAAGAAAACTGAACTAGGGAGTTTTTTCAAGAGATTATCCTCTTTTTACTAAGATAACAAATTTATAGATTTGTGCCAGACATACATTACCAACAAGATAAGCAACACTTTGGGAACCAGGTATCACAAGTTCATAATTAGTATAGAAGACCATAATAGGCCAACCTAGTACCGACCCTATTCTGGACCTGAACAAGTCTACGATGCAAAAGCACAAAAGGAGCGACCTCTGCTGAAATAGGCTTGGGAAGCTGGGAACCCAACTTGAATGTTTCTCCATGACCGATCTTCTGGCCTTCGCCCCTGGTTCCAAGCTCCAAAACATTTCTGAAAAAGAAAAGAATAGAAACAAGTACGAAGCAAGTGGTAAGTTTCAGAAACCAAATAAAACATTAAAACCAGACATGAATAGGATGTTTCAGAATAACAGAGTTCTAAAAAATTTGCACGGTACTTGTTACTAATAAGAACAAAGAAGAAAAATCCCCATTGATAACATCCCCCCTTTTGTTGTCAAGTTGAAACACCCCAAGATCTGTTAATATGTTCTCTTACTGCTAAAAAGAACTACAAAAATGTTGTTGTGCATAAGATAATCTATCATATCATAGAGAAGCTCAACAAAAAGCACCATCTATTAGGAGAAACAAAAGAAGCATGTCATGATGAAGTCTGTTAAGTAACCTGGGGATAAAAAGAACCAAAAGCTAGTATAGGGGTTATCCAAATAAGTGAAAGACATTGGGAGATGAGATAGGCCCTTCTCCATTTATAAAGTGAAACTGAAAAAAAAAACAAGTGGTGCAAAGAAGCATTCGTTTTCTAGCCAAAGCCAGGAAAAAAAAAAACCCGAAATGTGTAGCCAAAAGAATACGAAGAAGAAATTGTAATGATAACTATCTGAAATAAGGTGTCATTAGGTTGCTTGCTTTCATGCATACATCAAATTAACCAACAAATGATGTTCAATTGCTAGAGCATATCAATCAGCATTGCCTGTCATACAGTTTATTTATAAATGAAGCTTTGCTAACCATGACAGAATGCAGAAGAGTTGATGCCATAAGCTTGAAGTACTAGTAACAGTGAGACCGAGTTCAGGTGACATATATGAGAGTATCAAAAATAATTGCTCATACTAGCTACATGTTATCATCTGTGGAGAAAAACACAACTCCGTAGCACAAGTAGCGAAAGGTACACCAAAAGTTGACATAATTAACGAAGAACATACTAATGAGCTCCTAAATATATACTAGTAATCCAGTCAGAGCAACGTATCTTTTTTCGAACGATAGTAGTAGAAAGAAAGAAAGGATATACATACTACATGTCGGTAGTTCACGGTTGAGGAGGGCCACGGGTGAGCGCTGCTGGTGTCAACTCCGCAGGAACAACGAGGTCGGGGTACAAGGTGAGCGTGAGGTCCCTCATGTCCCTCAGGCCCTTGGCGTACTTCTTCGCGAGCTTCCTGTTGTTGTCGTCCTCCAGGCTGATGCGGTCCCGCTGGGCTTGGGCCTTGACGGCCTGCACCTCCGCCTTGAGTCGGGCGACCTCGGCGGCGGGCTTCTCCCTCAGTTGGGCGTCGTCGTCCTCCACGTTGATGCGGTCCCGCTGGGCCTGGGCCTTGACGGCCTGCACCTCCGCCATGAGTCGGGCGACCTCGGCGGCGTGGTGCTCCCTCAGTTTGGCGTGCTTCTCCTTGAGAAGCGCTAGCTCGCCTCTGGCCGCCTCCAGCTCCTCGACGGTCTTCTGCGCCTTCTGGAAGGCTCCCATCATGCTGTCCAACACCCCTTGCGGGCCGATGGTCGACGACGGTGTCACCAGCAAGGCTGGTGGCGTTGACACCACGCCGCCGACGACGCTGTGCCGCTGCGGCGGAGTGATGGCCGGTGGGCTCTCGGCGCCGGCGCTCGATCTAAACGTTGGCGCTGCCGGTGCGCTCTCAGCGCCGGCGCCCTGCGACACGGCAATCGTTGGCGCCGCCGGTGGGCTCTCGGCGCCGGCGCCCGAATTAATCGCTGGCGCTGCCGGTGCGCTCTCGGCGCCGGCGCCCGAGTTAATCGCTGGCGCTGCCGGTGGGCTCTCGGCGCCGGCGCCCGAATCAATCGCTGGCGCTGCCGGTGCGCTCTCGGCGCCGGCGCCGGCTTCCGCTTTCACCGTGGCCAGCGGCCGGATTTGGCCCACGGGCAACCTGTGCTTCCATTCCGCGAGGCGCTTCATGACATCAAAGCCATCCGCACCGGCTGCGTCCTCCAGCTTCCGTAAAGCATCCCTTGCGGCATGGCTGAGCACCGGCTGTTTGACGGCCTCCTTGGTCGGTTTTCCCCACTTCACGGGGCACCGCCACGGCGCCTCCGGCGGGGACTGCAGGAAGAAGTACCTCGTCCGCCACCCGTCGTTGGAGGGAAGACCGGCCGTGACGAAGACGCGGCGGCGGCGGCGGCCGGAGCAGGGCGCGAAGAAGTAGCACCCAGCCATGCCGCCCCTGTGCGCGTACGGCCGGAACAGGTGCTGGAACACCTCTAGCATGGGCTCCACGCCGGCCTCCTCGCAGAGCAGGACGAAGGACGCCATGAAGCGCCACACGTTGGGGCTCAGCTGGCTCGGGGCCAGGCCGTAGTGCAGGAGCACCCGCTCGTAGAACTCGTGCAGGGGAAGCCGCATCCCGGCCTCCAGCGCGCCGGCGAACACGCACGCCGCGTAACGGCAGCCCGGCGGCGTCGTGCACGGCGCGGAAGCCCCGGCGCACCGCGGCACGTACGACGCCGGCACGCCGTACTTGTCGCAGAGGCTTCGGAGAGCCTCCGCGCTTGTCAGCGACGACTCCATCTTCTCCACCCCGGGCCACCGATGGTCGGGACCGCGGCCATCGTCCAAGAACATGGCGGTGTCGGTGTCGTCGTCCGGTTCCGCGGTGAGGTCGACGAAGACTCGTGAGAAGGCCGACATCTCCGTTCGCTGGTGACGGCCGGCCGGGGAGCCTGCCTGGGTTCTTTTCTTGGAGTCCTGCTTGTGTAGTGGATGGAGCCTGCCTGGGTTGTGTTGTGATTTGTGTGAGATGGTCAGGAAGCGAAGCGTTGCCTACCTTCTGGAGCTAGGCTGAGAGAGAGAGAGAGAGGGAGAGAACGCGCGTTTTTTCTTTTCTTTTTTTTTTGAACGGAGAGAACACGCATAGGTCCTCCTGCTGCTGCTGCCATTTCACCTCGCCAGCGGTCCACTTCCTGACTATCTCGTGCTCCGGTCAATGTGAAGAATTTTTTTTTTTTTGAAGGGAACCGCCCACAAAGGGCTGGAAGCTTCTCAATTACCCCAGGTGCAGGTACATAGGTAATTTTACAAAAAAGACCCCGATATGGATATACTTTAAGTTGAGGTCCTTTCTGAAGCCTAACTGGACACAAAAGGAAAATAAAATTACATTCCGGTCCTTTGGAGGAAAAACTAACGTCGGCGAGGAACAGGAACTCAACTCCGACGCAGCTTCATCCCAAACGCCGAGGCGGGGAACGCCCAGGTCTTCATGAATAGGAACTCCGGAGAAAGCGCCTCCGTCCATAAGCGGGACCAGGCAGCGTGTACAGCATCGGGCCGTCGAACCGCTGCGCCATGGACGGGAATAAGCCTCACGAAGCAAGCCGATTAACAGGCCGGCGGTCCGCCCGGCCGTCACCTCAAAGCTTGCACCGATGGTGGAGGTTGGAAGAGGACCGGCCGTAGATCTAAAGTACGCATCACCGGGCCAGACCAAAGAACCCATCCCTTGGGGATCTGCAAGAAGCGATCTACCCGAAACAGGGGAGGGCAGCACTCGCCGGAGAAGGACGCTACCAGAAGAACTGAACGACCTACCAACCTCAGATGTACCTGCAAGCAAGAAGCAGAGAAGCAAAAGAAGAGGGGGAGTACACTCGTTGGGAAGAAAAAAACGAGGAAGACAGCCATCACGGCAACACCCATACCGGAGAACTTGAGCAACGATCCAGGTCGCGCGTGGGACAAATCGCTCACAGGAGCGATGGGCGACAGCAAGAACGAGCTCAGATTATTGGATTAGAACCAAAACTAAACTAAGACTAGGCTACTAAAACTGCTACAGGCGGGTCCCCCTCCAACTCGTCGCCGGCAGACTACCGGGAAGGAAGAAGGAGGGGGGCCGATCAAGGTTGCTTGGAGGAACTAGCTGGATTCACGATGGGGAGGGAGAAGCTACAGTAAAAAGAAAAGGATGGGGCGACAGAGGGGAGGAGTTAAGCCCATGTGAAGAATTGAAGATGGCGCCGCCCGTCGAATCCAGTCTACAGCCATGCATGACCTGGTTGCTCCCATGCATGACCCGGTTGCTCTTTGGAGATAAGGCCAGTCTCAGTGCATCTTTCATTTGCATTGAATAGCTTGCCACATCAGATAAATTGGTGACATGGCAACAAATTTATTAGGAAAGAGAACAAAATCCTTTCATCCCCTTTCGTCCCAGTGAAAGAATGGTGGCGTTCTTTCCAAGCAAATGAAAGGGCAAAGAAAGTGCACTGAGGCCGTCAGGTTCTTTCATCCCCTTTCTTTCAGATCTCGTGCGCTCACTCCTGTCTTCCACCCCTCCTTCCCTCGCCACCGATCACCTGCTATCCTGCGCGACCTGTGCCTCCTGCGTGTGAGCTCTGCCGCTGCGCCGTCGACTTCCACGCCCGTGAGGGCCGCCGCGCCGCCATATCCTGCGCGCAAGCTTCGCCGCCGCGCCACTGCCTCCCGCGCACGAACTTTTCCGCCGCGCCATAGTCTCCCGCGTCGGCGAGGGCCGTCCGCCGCCCGCTCGTGCACGCGCGTGGCGCCGAGCGCGTCCGTCGAGCTCGTGCACGGGCGTGGCACCGAGCGTGTCCGTCGCGTTGGCGGCCACGTCGAGCAGCGACACGGTCATGTGCAGTTTGTCCAAGCACGCAACCTCATGCACAGCTCCTTTGCTGCGGCGGACGGGAGGAGCAGCCAGGTGTCTCCGGCAGCCCGGTCATGTGCTCGCGCTCGCATGTGAGAGAGGCAGTTGACGCACTCTGTTCAATTGTGGAATGCTATCCTAGCAAATTTTACTGCTTCACTGATCGATGCTCTTCCAAATTGACTATGTTTACTTGAAGCACTCTGTTCCAAATCTCTATTGCCTGTGATTCACTTGATAATGATGAGTGAGACAGTGTGCAGTTGTTTTGTTTGCTGCCTGGGAACTACAAGGCCGAACGGTGGCAGGACGCAGGCAAAGTGTTCGAAGAAATGCCCCGTCTAGTTTCAAGTGGCTACAAAATCTGTATGTCACATGAGATTCCAACCTCATACAGCAAATAAATGTCCAGTCAAACCTATGAAACAGGGATATGAAACTGGGCACTGAGACATGTACTTTCATTTCACAGAACAAACTCATGTAGGTGATGTGGCACTCTAGGAAATAGTGAGATGAAAGTGCCCATTGAGACGGGCCTAATGCACCGACTATTCCCAATGCATGCTAACAGCAGTAGGTCTAGACTCTACAGGCTCCTGCATCAGCTCAAGCTCGGTCTCATGTTAGTAATTTCTAGCAATCTGACCTCCACTCTTTGTACTTGTTTAGTGGCTTACTTCTAGCTGCCACGCGCCGATAATCCATGATATTTCATTCACATGATGAGATTAAATAAATAAATTTGAGATTTACTAAGTAATGCTTACGGAGTAGTTGGGGGTTTATCCAGTCACCTGTGCAAGTTGGGGTGCACCTGACGTGCCTCGTGTTGAATGAGAGCCATTTAGGCGTGCTGTTGCAGCTACCAGTATTCAGAGCAACATGCCGCTGACGTGCAACGCTGCCTCCATCACATAGCTACCTTGCCGAGATAGATGTACTAAAATATTCATCCTCCTTCCTCCACACGCCCTCCACACAACCTGTTCTCTACTCCGTATCCAAAAAAAAAAAAAGTTCTCTACCTTTCAGCCACATATAATACTATCTGCAGCGGTAGCGGTGCTGAAAACCGATTATACTAATCTTCAACTGTGTGAGGCTGAAGCCTCCCACAACGTTTTCCCTAACGTGGCCAGCTCCGGAATGGACGCGTATATCTTGGCTCCTGCTGAGCCACCGCCTTCCCGTCGCACGCCCCCTGCTGGCTGCGTGCTTCTTTTGGGCCGCGCTTGCCTCCCGGGTGCTCTCCTCTCTTCTGCTGGTCCGCGACCCTGATTTTCCTGGCCCCTCCTTAGCTCGCGAGGACACGGCCCAATATAGCTACGCACATGTACAGGCCTGCTACAGCTGTCCTGATTGCCTATGAGTGCATGCATACTATCCGGAGGCAGCAGGCAAAGACACCATTTTTTGCCCTGAAGATAGATATGATAAAAGCATACGATAGAGTTGAATGGTCTTATTTGGAGGGTGTTCTACAAAAACTTGGCTTTGCACCTGTTTGGGTTCGCAGTGTTATGCGCTGTGTTTCATCTGTTCGATATGCAGTCAAGATAAATGGCGAGCTCTCAGAACCTTTTACACCAACTCGAGGTTTAAGACAAGGCGATCCGATCAGCCCATATTTGTTTTTAATGTGTGCGGAGGGCCTTTCAAGTTTGCTAAAAAGAGAGGAACAAGCAGGGAGACTAAAAGGGATCAGGAACGGTGCCACGGGTCCTGCCATCTCGCATCTCTTATTTGCAGATGATAGCATTTTCTTTACAAGAGCCGACGAGCGCAGTGTTAACACACTTAAAGCAACGTTGAAGACATATAGTGAAGGATCTGGTCAAAAGATTAATCTACAAAAATCTTCTCTCTTTTTTGGTAACAGTTGCCCTCCTGATATCAAACGAAGAGTTATGAATTCTTTAAATGTGCATAATGAGGCTCTCCAGACCAGCTACCTTGGTATGCCCACTTATGTGGGACAATCAAGGGTTAGTGTCTTCAATTTTATCTCTGAGAGCATGTGGAAAAGGGTGCAAGGCTGGAGTGACAGACCTATGTCTAAAGCAGGGAAGGAGGTGATGTTGAAATCGGTGGTACAGGCTATTCCCACTTATGTGATGAGCTGCTTTCGTTTGCCAGATGGTATTTGTGAGAAAATGAGATCAAAATTTCAAACCATTGGTGGGGTGTTGAAGGTGGCAAGAAGAAAATGCATTGGAGATCATGGGAATGGCTTACAACACCCAAGTCCTTTGGAGGCATGGGCTTTAGAGATATGGTGCTGTTTAATCAGGCAATGTTGGGTCGTCAATGCTGGCGTTTGGTGACAAATCCTGAATCTTTGTGTGCTCGGGTACTCAAAGGAAGATATTACCCAAATAGCATTTTTATGGACTGCGGACCAACAAGAAGCAGCTCTTTCACTTGGCGTAGTTTGATGTATGGCAAGAGGCTTCTGGACCGGGGGATTTTCTGGCGTGTTGGAGATGGGGAACAAATAAGAGTGTTGCATGACAAATGGGTTCCTGATTTACCTACTCACCCGATAAGACCAAGAGTACCGCTACCCGAAGATTTAAAGGTGAGCTTCTTGATTGATAAAACTTCCGGTCAGTGGAATGAGGAGATTGTGCGTGACTGTTTCCACACAATTGATGCACAACGCATTCTCAAAATTCCTCTAAGTCAACAACCAGATCAGGACGTTATCTCCTGGCCTCATACAAAATCGGGCTTATATACAGTGAAATCAGCATATGCACTTGCTAGGTCTGATTCCTTTTTCTTAACGTTAAGCTCTAATGGAAAAGGTACTACGTCAGACCAGTTGACAAAAGAATGGAAGAAGCTCTGGGCAGTGAAAGCACCACCAAAAATGAAGATTGTATTGTGGAGGTTTGCTCATAATTGTCTCCCTACTGGTCAGAATTTGAAAAGTAAAAATATACCAGCCCTGGATCTATGTTGTCACTGCGGAAGAGATGAAACTTTGGACCATGTTTTCCTCACTTGTCAGTACGTGGCTGAAATTTGGAGGGAGCTGAAAAGAGTGTGTAACTTGAGAAGACGACTTAAATCCTTCCGCTCACCTAGACAATGGTTGTTTGACTACTTAACTACCTCATCCGATGAGGAAGCCACAACCATGACAATTACTCTTTGGCATATTTGGCAAACTAGAAATGATGTTAGAAATGGAGAAGGCCAGTTGCATCCTCATTGTGTTGTGGAGAAAATCCGAGCTTATACTGACATGGTCTTGCTGCATCTATATAAACCCATTAATTCCAATAGGTGTGACCCTACCAGGCCGAAAAAATGGGCTCCACCACCGGAAGGATGGGTCATGGTTAATGTTGACGCAGCAGTTTTTGCGGAATCAAATCGCATGGGCATTGGTTTAGTGATCAGAGACCACAATGGTAGATTCCTAGCTGCTTGCAGGCGGGGAGTTGATGGGATCACTGAACCAGAGATTGCAGAAGCGACTGCCATCAGGCATGCAGTTCGTTTCGTTTCAATTCTTACCTACAATCAAGTGATAGTTGCTTCGGACTGTCTGTCGGTGATTCAGAAACTTAAAGCAACAGCTAAAGATCGATCACATGTTGCAGCGCTCATTCAAGATATCAAGCAGACGGCTCAAGCTTCTATTGTCTTTTCGTTTACTCATGTTAGTAGATGCTGTAATGTGGTAGCACATACCTTAGCAAGATCTGCCGATCAATTGTCTGAATCGACTTGGTTTTCTGAAGCCCCGGAACTCATCCGTGCTTCTCTATGTAACGATATGTTGAATGAATGAAAAGCTACCCGTTACTCTCAAAAAAAAAAAAAAAGGCCTGCTACAGCTCTCCTGCCTAGAGCCGGGGGTGGGCGGCGCGCGCTCGTGACGACGTGGAGCCGAGGATGCGACGCGGTGGGCTGCAGTGCCCGTCTGCCATGGTGCACGGGAACTTCGTGGCCTCCTCTGCTTCACGTGGCTCGCGGTCGTCGCAGCATGCACCGCCGACTCCCGCTGGCCGGGCAGGACGGCCCGGGCGACGTCCTCGCATGGCCAGAGCAGAAGTTGACCTCGCGCATGGAAAGGAGGGTGCGCGCGGAGGCGGGGTTCACCCGAGGCAGTCGGCTCGTGCACCAAGCCCGAGCGGCGAGTGGAGAAGCTTCGTGCGCTCGCCCGCGACATGGAACAAAGCCGACTGCGCACGGGCTAGGACCGCACCTGGGGCGGCGGTCGAGCTGGGCTGCGCTGAGCGCTCACGCGCCGGCCTGGAGCGTCTGGGCGAGGCTGTGGTCTCCTGTGGCCGAGACAGAGCAGATGAGCGAGCGAGGAAGGCTCTTGTGGATGGAGAGAAAGAGTGAGAGTGAAGATGCTTTTAATGGTGGGCTCGAGGTTTGATGGTGGGCTCGAGGAACATGGCGACGGGTTATGGCCGCGTGTCCTGACCTGCTGCCACCTGCCGTACGTGTGCGATAGAGAGAGAGGATAGGAAGAGTCGAAGAGAGAGAGCAAGAGAGAAAATAGCTGGGCATCCTGCCCCTGGATGCGGTGCATGCTGCCTGCAGCTTACCATCTTGCTGGAGGCGGCGGAGTGGCATGGCCGCGTGTCATGCATGCGTGCTTCCAGGGAGGGAGCTAGCTCGAGAAAGCAAAATGAGATGAGGTCTGGTGGGATCACGAGTTGATGTTTATCTGTCTTTTACTATACCGGAATCATGTTCTATTTTGCCAAACCTCTGCCTCAATGCCTTGCTTTACGTTCTGCCATCTAACTTCAGCACAGTAGCGCGGCAATGCACCACGACGCCGCTCTATTTTCGCCCCCTGCATTCTCTACCTATTATATTGGTCTCCCATTCATGCCTGCCCTCGGTCGCTCTGCTGCCTGCTTCTGTTCGGTTGCGTCGATCACACTTGATTTGGGATTATTACGTTCCGTGTAGATGCCGTGTAGATGCCGTCGCATGGTTTTAGGGTCCGTTTGGATGCTCGGAACGTTTCAGATTCACCGTCGAAACACAAGAATTGCTGCCAAACAATGATTTTACGAAACGTTTCGTTAGAGAATCCGAGAGAAACGTTTCGCCTGTTTTGCCTGGGGGCGTGAAACACCCGAAGAGGTGTTCTGCAACCTGAAACGGTTCGCTCTCCCATAGCTCCCATACGAGTTCCATGAAATTACAACAAAATGCCATCGTCTCCACAACTCCCTCCTTCCGCATGGTCTCACGTTTCTCTCGATCCCCCCAAAGAGAACTCTCCTGCAGAGATCGCCGCCACAATGATTAGCTTGTCGGCGCCGCATGGGAGCCGTAGGACGCCGCCGCCCAATCATCTGTGTCAGGCGGCCGGCGCTCGCAGGAACCAGGTCCCTGCCGGTGATCGCCTAATCTCGCAACGGAGCCGACGAGCACCCACAATAACAAAAAGGGCCTGTAGGGGCGGCCCAAAATGGCCTGTAGGGGCGGTTTATGCGGACCGCCGCTATGCAAGTGTCGCTACAGACATTGGTCTGTAGCGGCGGCTCCAAAAAACCACCCCTACTGAGGGCTCTGTAGGGGCGGACCACAATGTCATCCGCCCCTACAGAGTCCATCTGTAGGGGCGGACCATCATGTCATCCGCCCCTACAGAGTCCATCTGTAGGGGCGGACCACAATGTCACCCGTCGCTACATCGATTCCAGAAAACCAAAAAAAAATGGCCAGCGCCGGCGTAGCCGGGCGGTTCTGCTGCAGCCGCAGCACGGGAAGACGGCCGGTACGAGCAGCGCAAGGCATCTCATGCGCGTCACCACCTGCGCGTCGTCGCTGGCCGTACGCGTTCGTCACCACCTGCGCGTACGCGTTCGTCACCACCTGCGCGTCGTCGCTGGCCGCGCTGACCCAGGTCCCCAAGCTGCTCGCCGGCCGGCGGACGGGGCTGAAGGAGCTCGGCGACGCGCCGCTGCCGTTCGTCGGCGTCCCGGCGCCGGTGCTGGCGTCGCATCTCATCAGGAGCCTCCTCGAACGCCCGGACGACGCTGTGTGCCGGGCCATGGCGGACTTGTGGACGAGCTGGACGCGGCTAGGGGGAAGTCCTGGTGAACACGTTTGAGTCGCTGGAGCGCCGCCCGGTGGAGGCGATGAGGGATCCGCGGTGCGTCGGCGTCGTCTCCGGCGGCCGGGCGCCGCCCCCGCGGGTGTACTGCATCGGGCCGCTCGTTGGAGGCGACGGCGAAGTGAGTGAAGAGAAGGCGGGAACGCAGTACGAGTGCCTGGCGTGGCTGGACGCGCAGCCGGACCGCAGCGTCGTGTTCCTCTGCTTCGGGAGCAGGGGCGCGCACTCGGCGGAGCAGCTCGGGGAGATCGCCGCCGGGCTGGAGAGCTCCGGGCACCGGTTCCTCTGGGTGGTGCGCGCGCCGCCGGCTGCCAGCGACGACGCGGCGAGGAACTACAGGCTCTCCTCGGAGCAGCGCGCCGAGCCGGACCTCGACACGCTGCTGCCGGCCGGGTTCCTGCGGCGGACCAGCGACCGCGGCCTCGTCGTGGCGTCATGGGCGCCGCAACAGGCCGTGCTCCGGCACCCCGCGACGGCCGCGTTCGTGACGCACTGCGGGTGGAACTCGGCGCTGGAGGGCGTCGCGGCGGGCGTGCCCATGCTGTGCTGGCCGCTGCACGCCGAGCAGAAGATGAACAAGGTGTTCATGACTGCGCCGCTGCCCACTTGAGCCACCGCCGTGGGTGAGAGGAAGCTAGAGAGAAAGGGGAAGTGAGGGAAGAGAGGAGAGGTGAGTGCGGCAGATAGGCATGTGCGGCTGATAAGCGTGTAAGAGGGAGAGAGAGAGAGGAGAGGAGAAAGCACAATCCGTGTGCTCACATCTGATTGGTTGAGAGAATGAGCTACGGATCGATGACGTCATCAAAATTTGTAGGGACGGACTGCTCATGACCCGTCGCAAGAAATATTTTAAAGCCGCCGCTACAAACACCCTGTAGAGGCGGACCATATTATGGGCCGCCCCTACAGACAACCTGTAGAGGCGGCTCACAATGTGGTCCGCCTCTACAGATCGAGAGGAGAAAGCACAATCCGTGTGCTCACATCTGATTGGTTGAGAGAATGAGCTACGGATCGATGACGTCATCAAAATTTGTAGGGACGGACTGCTCATGACCCGTCGCAAGAAATATTTTAAAGCCGCCGCTACAAACACCCTGTAGAGGCGGACCATATTATGGGCCGCCCCTACAGACAACCTGTAGAGGCGGCTCACAATGTGGTCCGCCTCTACAGATCGCATCTGTAGAGGCGGACCACATTGTGAGCCGCCTCTACAGGTTGTCTGTAGGGGCGGCCCACATCTTGGGCCGCCGCTACAGAGGCCTAGCAGCGGCGGCTCATTTACTTTTGGCCCTCGACGGGTCTATAGGGGCGGATTTCTTTTAAGTCCGCCGCTATTCTTTTTTGTTGCGTCGCTACAGACCTTTTTTGTTATAGTGACCTGATGGCCGCATGTGGGCAATACATACGACTGCCGACGAGCACCTGACTTCTGCATGTCCGCAGCACCTGTTGTGCATGTGCTTGTTCGATTGCTAATAGATTTAGCATACATGCAGTTGTTGAACTGAACTGATTGGCGCGTGTACTGAATTACTGATGCTAAGGCAAATGCTTGACATGTACAGATGCTAAGTCAAATTTATTATTGCCTGATGATAAAATGGATTAATGACATGCTTAACTAGATTGCTGCATACACCATTGACCTATTACGCAAGTCTTAACACTGTATAAGGTGATCATCAGCATGAGAAACCACAAAATAGAACCAAGGCTATATAGGTCAATTCAATCATTCTCCTCCCTGGGGTGAATCCGAATCCAGACTGCTAGCCAAACGGTTTCTCAGGTGATTCTGTTTCACATTGAGAAACGTTTCTGTAGAGAAACTGAAACATTTCTGTTTCTTAGAGAATCTGGAACCGTACCAAACACACCCTTACTCTCAGCATCCTTTCTTGCCGATTAGATTCATGCGTCCAACAAAAGCTTCCAAAACATTTTTTTCTACAGACCCGGTCCACCACCACGCGACATTAACACACAGCATCACGACAGCATCACGACAAAATACAAAAATGCCTAAACTGCCGCATAAACCACTTGCACCGAACGCTAATCCCAAACCCGCGCGGCGGAGCGCGCCATACAGTCGTAGTTGGTCTGACACACAAACCCGATGCTGAGAATTTGTGGCATGCCGCAATGGCCAGCACCGGTGCTCACAATATGTGGGGCTCACAATATCGCGGCACTCCGTGCGCGGGCGCAGGCGCAGGCGCAGTCGAGGTGGATGGCGAGCTGGCGCGGCTGGAGGAGGCCGGGCGCGGCGCCGCTTGTCGGGGGAAGGAGGCTGGGGGTGGCGCTGTAACATCCCTGCCCTAATAATGCTTCTAAACACTCAATTAGTGCAAATCAACCAAAAGTTCAAGTGATTGTATTTGAAAATCCCGATTTAAACAAATCCTTCAAATATGGTCAATCATGAGCTTGAACTAGATCGACAAAATTTTGCACAAAAGTGGGACCCACTGACATGGTATTTGGGTTACATGTGCCAAGATAGAATTTTGGAGATTTTTCCAGAATTTTATCGAAAAGGGAAGCATTTTAAATAATTCAAGAAACATTCAAACAATTATTGCCTTAACAGATTTTAAATTCAAAATCTGTGCTGAATTTTGAAAAATTCCAATAAAGAAAAATGTTCCTGTGGAGTTGACCTTCAAGTCTACAATTTCTCAGAATTTTCTGAGTTTTGGAAGTTAGTGTTTGGAGCAATTCAAATCAGCACGTTTGAATGAACTTGAAAATAAAAAAAAAAGGACACGTGGGACCCTCTTTCTCTCTCGCGCTCTCTGCTCTCTCTCGCTGTACGCTCTGCACCGCGCCGCCTGCTCGCCGTCGAGCGCTGCCGCGCAGGCGCGCGTGGGCACTCGATTGCCTGCCAGCTCTCACGCCACCCCGGCCACATCCATTTCCCCATGGAGCTGCAAGTCTTTTCCTTCTCCCCTCACTCCAATCTTCTTTCTTCCCCACCGGGCCAAGCACTCAAGCCACCATGGCCGCCCCAGCTTAGACCTTGCCGCGCGCCATCGTCTTAACATCCCCAGGCCAAGGTTCCCTTACAAAAAACCTGCGCCAGGCAACCCTCTATCCTTTCCCTAGCACGCACTCCGAGTTCCCAGCATTTCCCGCGAGATCGAAGCCTGATTCGTACCATGGCTGCCGGGTGAGCGAGCTCCACCTCGCCGTCGATTCCTCCCTCCTTGGTGAGCGATGTCTCGATTCCTCGCACTTGCAGAATCTACACTTCCTTGCGCACGTCTCTGACATGCTCTCGTCCAGCCTCCTTCACCGTGCTCGCCGGAAAAAGGGTCTTCTTCCCCGCCGCCGACCGCCGGACCTGCCCCTCTCCGTCAAACTCCTCCTCCCGGCCACCTCCGTCGTCTACAGCTAGCTAGGTGAGGTTCCCTCGTCCTCTAGTAGCCCATGCTCGCGCTGGGTGAGCTCGCCGACCTTCGCCTTCGCCGGAACACTGTGCCGCCATGGCCGCCGACGCCGCCGTTCGACGCCGACCATGCTCCGGTCGCCGCGCATGAGTGCGTGCCCTTGCGATGGGTTCGCCTTGCTCTGCTGGCCGCGTTGGTCCTCTTCTCGTCGTCTAGTTTGTCGCCGTTTCTCCAAAACGCGGCCATGCCGCCATGGCAGTGGAGCGCGCCCGCCATGGGCGCTGGTGGCATAGCTACAGTGCCACATTTCTTTTACCTTTTGTTTTCTCAGAAATTTAGCTGCTCTTGTAAAATCGATAGAAAATAAAATAAAAATCCAAAAATAGTAAACTAAATTGCTTCCTCTTAACCAGATCTATCCAACGGTGCAAGAATATCACAAATATCAACCATAAATAATTTTACAAAATTCAGAGAAGTAAAATCTAAATAGATTTTTTTCTAGCCTTTTCTGTTCATGCAAAGTTTATGAATTTTGGTGTGCATGCATCTCATGGCATCCCTGAACTGTTCACCAAATGGCACATCCAATTTCTGCACACTTTAACAGTAATTTCATTTTCAAGATTTACCTTGTTTCTTTTCCATAAATTTATTTCTACATGCTTTTAATCCAATTTTTGGATATATCACTGTTCATAGTAGTGCTATGCTAGGAAAAATGCAAAGTAAAATATTTGGCTTCCAAAACCATGTTAAATAAATTTGAAATGAAACATCTTGCTTCGACACTTAAAAACCTAAAAACTTGTCGCCTTTTGCGAGGATGTTTCAAATGCAAACACCTCGATATCTCTTTATGCCATCCTGAGCACCACAGCAACACACTCACCATGTCCTTGAATCATTTCATTTAACAAAGTTTCATGTATTCATTTCCTCTATTTATCGTCTTTGCATTGCATCATTATAGGAACCGACGCCGGAATCGAGGACGTGGAGATCGTAGCCGAGGAGACCGGCGCTGACCTTAACACTCTCGAGTGTGCTGAGCACACAGCCCAAGGCAAGCCCCGGTGCACTCCTATGTTTGCAAGTTTTCACTTTTGTCACATGATTTTGAGTCATGATTTGTGCATTAAGTTTTAGGAGTTGTATGGAGCCGTAGATGCACTTTACCTTAAGTCTACCTATGGGATGGGTCAGTTGGTACAGCCACGCAGTAGAAAGTGCTATGCTTAATGTCGGGTCCTCGGTAGCAAAAATCGGGCGGTATGGAGACCGCTCGGTATAAGTGGAATCGGGTTTACTTTATGCTCTCACACATTATGATGATGAAAATGAGACCGAACGGGGAAGTTCATGTGTAGGTTGAGGTGGCAAGGTTCGCCTTGTTCGCCATAGCCCCATTTGTGTCGGTTGAGGACCGATTGTTGTGGCCCCGTTGATCAAGTTTGAATTGTACCGGAGGCATGCTAGTGATATGGGCACTAGTAAACCGATGTAACTTGATATCATATTGTTGGACGGCAACCTACCTCTCTTTTGGTGATGAAGATGGTTATGGTGGTTAATGGGATAGTGTTAGAAGGGAGGGTGCACGGGCTAACCACGGATAGCCCCGGCGTGGGTATCGCGTGGGGGAGTGTACTCGGGAGAGGTGAGAACCGGCCCGGCCTTATGGTGTCTCGTGAAAGGTTGCCGTGCATGACTCTTCGTGAGTGTGCGTACGTCGTGTACTTCGGGTTTCTCCCGCAGGATGTAAATCGATTCGAATCGACGTCCCTCGCGGTTATTGAGTACCACTTGTGATCGCTGTCACATCGTAGTAAGAAATTGCATATGATGGATATACTTGCTGTTTTGTACTTCAGTTAATTGTATTGCAACCTTGTATGTATTAGCGTAGATGCTAACATTTATGTTTATGCAAGAACCCTTTTAATTTGGCCAAAATTTGAAAGCAAGGACCAACTTTTAGTGCTATGTTTATGCAACTTACCCCTTTACCATGGTCAGCCCATGCATACTAGAAGTCGGTCTTAGAAGGCCAATTTGACGGATAAGACTTGCTGAGTATTAGTTGCTCAGGTGAACCACCCAAGGACTGGTCCATTGAGTGGGTTCCCGCCTCCCCGAACCAGGAGCAAGGTGAATGAACTCGTGTCTATGGCCGGACATGTTTTCTTTGTAAGATATGTATCGTCGAGTCGTTTCGTCGCTTCCGCTAGTCGTTTATGAAATTTGATTTCGAACTTCCTTATGTTTGAAAACTGAACTTATGAACTTGAACTCTTTTATGTCAGCAAATCTGAACCTAAGTTGTAATATTTGAATCAATGTTGTACTCTATTTTATTTATGCTCATATGTGTGTACTTCTGGACTCTTGCTTCGTCAAGTGTCACCCGATCTCGATCCTGTTAAGCTAACCCCTCATTTTTGAGGCGGTAACGCTACAGGCGCGAGGTCGTCGGGATGCCGCAGGCGGCGCGGGCGCGACCTGGGCTAGGAGTAGCGTGGGCACGGCTGCTCCTCGACGCGGGCGCTCCGGGCGGAGGCGCAGGCGAGGTGGATGGCGAGCTGTCGGGGGGAAGGAGGCCGGGCACGGCGCTGCTCGTCGGGGGAAAGGAGGCCGGGGTTGGCGCGAGCTCGTCGGGATAAAGGCGCAGGCGCGGCCTGGGCCGGGAACGGCGGCGGCACTCGCCGGATCTTGGCCGCTGTTGGCGGTCGTTAAACCATGTTTTGACCGCCACCCTACCGGTAAATAAATACATAACACCAAGATTTTGTGCATAGTAATTAGGAATAATGCTACTCCACAGGTTTTGGTGAATATTTGGATGCAGGAGTGAATAATAGAGAAAAGTGGGCCCAGTCAGGGAAAATCCCTGGCCGGCCGGCCCCACCCTAGGCCGGCCGGCCCCACCTGGTGGCCACAGGCCCCAGGCTTCCTCCAGTGGGCTGGAAGATAATCTTCAACGTACAATTCAAGCCCAGCCCGGCAGAATTCCACCGTCATTCTAGAAGGTGGGCCATTTGGGCCTTTACTTGGCCCTCACTTCAATTCTGCCGACCCCAGCAAGGAACCGACCTTCAGACCGCCTTCAGGGAGTGATCTGGAGCGTCCAGGAGCAAGTCGGTGGCAAACCGCCACAGGGGACGGCCGGCCGGCCACCCCCCTAGGCCGGCCGGCCGACTTTGGCGCCACCGCCTCTCCAGCTTCGGCCAGGGTGCTCTCACCGCCTTCACAAGCTATAAATTGGACCCCTCGGCCTCCGAAGCAATTCGCACCATCACACTTCATCCAAGTGTTCATTAGTTTAGTAGTAGCTTTGGGAGTTAGAGTAGAGTAGAGTAGAGTGAGAGCTCTCTCGGGCTTCCGGAGTATTCTCGGAGTTCGGTATAGTTCTTTGTATCCTTACTCTTGAGATATTATTTTATTCAATATAATTATATTTAGTTTTATCTTTATTTATTTATTTTAGTAGTTCTTTTCTATTTAGTTTATTTATTCGTTAAGTAAGTGCTCGTAGAAGTCTTGTTGTGGGATTCGTGATTGTTGGAATAGCGAGTACGAGAGAGTGCCGTCGTCGGAGATGACGTCGTGTGAAATCTGTGCTTGTTCATTCTTAGATAGGACTGCTCCGTTGATCAAGAGTAGCTCCTCTAGGCGGGTTGTAAGCATGGCGCTTAGAACTTGGCCTATGCACGTTTGGCACCCAACCCCACGGAGGATGGTAGCCGCGAGTGTATGTGACAGCTGCACCGGTCTCTGTAATCCACCACGTCCGGGTTGGACTCAGCAGGGTCTTAATTATAGCATACGGTTCCCTAGGTTTGAACTAGCATCATCGGTTAACCTAGCACGTGTGTGCCCCGAAACGACATGACTTGTATGTGTATGAGCTTAGCTAGAGTAAATAATCTTTGTAGACTTGACTGCTAGAAAAGTAAATAATAGATGAACATACAGGTAGCCTTAACTCTATCTCGTTGCTCTCCCAAATGTATACTACGATTTATTTTATTACCTTGGATTTGAGGATGTGTGTGCCACCCATATCTATCATGCCTATCTTACCCCCGTCTCAAGTATAGTTGATACATTATTTCTTTCTCCAAATTATCCAATGCATAGCTATTATTCAGCTTCCTTTTGCTCTACTTCCCTGCGGAAATATAAATACGATAACCCTGGAATACTCCAAGGTGAAATGCTACAATGGTGATCCGTGCGCTTGCGGAATTACTGAATTTAATTTTATCGCATAAGAACCGCCAACAAGCATTTCTGGCGCTGTTGCCGGGGAAGTAGCAGCTAGGAACTGAATAAATGCGTTGAAGTTTGTGAGAAGAATAATTATCACTTACTTTTGCGGGCTTACCCTTGTCCTGGTTTTTCTTCTTGTGAAAATTTGAAACAGGACTGTGCATGACTGGTTTCGACCTACCAGAAAACTTCCACTCAGATCCCGAACAGTTCTTGAGAAGGGTGAGGGCCAGGCTTACCCCTCCTCCCACCCACGCTCGATCGAAAGTTCTGACTCTTGAAGGATCCCTTCCGACGATTGTCCATCACCCTCCACCTTCATCAACGAACAACAACATGGGTGATCCGATCGAGAAGACGATCAATGACTTCTCCGCGCCAACTACGGAGAACATCCGCGTGGGGCCCAACCCGCGCATCACCAACAAGGACTACGAGCTCAAGCCAGCCTTGATCAACATGATCTTGGCTAGTCCTTTCTGTGGGAAGCCGTCGGAGGATGCAAATGCTCACCTCCAAAGGTTCCTGATGACGTGCAACACTTTTGTCATAAAGGATGCACCTCAGGACGCCATCCGACTACAGCTTTTCCCATTCTCTCTGTTGGGGAAGGCTCTCCAGTGGTTCTACGCGAACCAAGAGTCCCTCGACACGTGGACGGCATGCTCCAATGCATTCGTCGCCAAGTTCTTCCCGCCGGGCAAGACGACTGCCCTGCGGAACAAGATATCGGGCTTCCAACAGCTCGCAGATGAGTCGACCGCGGAAGCCTGGGACAGGATGCAGGAGTACGTTCTCTCATGCCCACACCATGGCATGGAGGAATGGCTCCTCATACAGAGTTTCTACCACGGTTTGAGGCCGTCCGCTCGAGAGCACCTCGACGCCGCAGCAGGCGGCTCCTTCTTCTCCCTTAGCGTGAAGAACGCTAAGAAGATTGAGAAGGTGGCGGCCAACCAGACTCATGGTGAACGCCAAGCGGCGAGCACCAAGACCCGTGGAGTGCACCAAGTGGAGACGATGGACATGCTCGCCATCAAGCTCGATCAGCTACTCCGCAAGGTGGAGTCTCCACAGGACCTGCAAGTTGCGGATTCCCGCATGACATGTGAGGAATGCGGCAGCGTTGGGCATATGGGCATCAATTGCCTGAATGCGAGAGAGGAATGCAATTTCCTCTACAATGGCAATGGGTACCGCTCCCAGAACAACTACGGCTGGAACTCCAGGCCCGACCTCTCCTTCAACAAGAATCAGGGAGGTAACAATGGTAATATTTCCCGTTATGAGCCCTCTATCAAGGATCTAGTTCTCGGCCAGGTCAAGAACAATGACAGCATTAGTAAGAAATTTCTTACTACGGACAAGGCTTTAGAGAGCATAGATGCCAAGCTAGAATCGTTCAGCACTGCTCTGCAAAATCAGCTAAGCCATAACAAGATGCTAGAAACGCAAATAGCGCAAATAGCTTCAGCTGTGCAGTCTCCTCGTGCGGGTAAACTTCCTGGGCAACCAGAAGTTAATCCCAAGAAGAGTGTGAATGCAATAACCATCAGGTGTGAAGAAAGCGACTTGGATGCCGCACTCCCCAAGAATGTGATCAGAAAAGATCCCGGATGGCCAACCATTCCATGTTTGGTCGACGACCGGTGTTTCGCTCGGGCATTATGTGACTTAAGGGCGAGCGTGAGCATCATGCCGAAGGCGATGTACGATGGGTTAAACCATCCATTATCTCCAACGACCATGAAGCTCCAGCTTGCAGACGGGTCACTACGCCTGCCCTTGGGGATTGTCAAAGAAGTTCCCGTGCAGATCAGAAATCTCTTCGTCCCCGTTGACTTTGTTGTGCTGGATATGGAAGTAGATGACAAGGCTCCTCTCATCCTTGAGAGGCCGTTCTTGAGCACCACCAACGCCAACATTGACGTGGGGGCAGGAGAGATCCACTTGGACTTCAACGGCAGGGAAGAAACGTTCAACTTCAAGGCTAAGGTTGAGCAATGCAAGCAAGTACGGGTCATATATGGAAAGAACCCAAGGAGAGTGGAGAAGATTGAGATTACTCCACCCATGCCACAACCAGACAAGCTCATTGCATACATGAGAGACTATCTGGAAAGAGAGAATGCAAGAAGGCTAGCAAAATATTGGAGGACTCCAAGGAGGATGCCTCAGCCGCCAAAACCACCTCAAGCCCCTCTTACTCCTCCGCAAGAAGGAGTAGGCGAGTCACAATCGCCTAAGAAGAGGAGAGCGAGGCGCTCAAGGAAGAAGAAGGCAGCTACGGTATCGACCGATGAGAGTACAACAAAGGCGCCTATTGAAGAAAAGGTCGCCGCCACCAACACAAAGAAGACGACTAAGGTGTGGCGGAAGAAAGAAGAAACCTCTATCTCGCCAGATTCTCCAGCGAGCGAGGTCCAAACAAGTTGAAAAGACATGGAGAACGTCAAGCTCAAAGACGTAAAAATGAGAGCCCTCCGATTGGGGAGGCCATCCCAATCGTTATCCTAGCTAGGCCTAGCACTTGTTTTTCTTTTCATAAATCATAAAAACAAAATAAAAATTTGAAAAATTTAAAAACAACAAAAATAATAGGATTCCCGGTGATGCCCATTTGGGGCTAGCCACTTGTATCATCCTCGCTCTTTTTTGCAGGTCAAGAAGGAGGAGGAAGAGCCTGAATCAAGCTTAAGTCTTACAAAGACTCAAGCTTGGGGAGGGCCCCCCAGGTAAGAAGGAGTTCAATACAAGCTCGAGTCTTGCAAAGACTCAAGCTTGGGGACGACCCCCAGGTAAGTATTCCTAACTTTTCTTAATAAATAAATAAACTCTCTGTTTCGAATAAATGCTAGAATCTTGGTGTTATGCTACGCTTAAGGGAAATGATGATCGAGTTACAAATTAGCTTCCCATGTGTCGCATAGATGCAACCTCTACTCCTGACATATGTGTTATTTTTACTTGAGCATGATCACATCATGAGTCTTGCTTATTTCTGTGGGTTGCATTTGTTACACCAAGTCTGAGCATTGTGGATAGTGATATGGCATGATTAGGACTTGTTGCAATTTCTTAGTATGGTTTCATCCAGAGACGTTTTTCTTGAATTGCTGCAAGTACCTAAAACCCTTCTGTTTTGGCACACTTCTCTTAGTGTGAGAATTTATTTACCTACCAGAGCCATATCTTAATATTCGAAACAGCCCCACTCATAGCCATTTGTTTATGCATTGAGTCTCGTTAAGGTTTGATGTACTCTTGAAACTAAGCACTCCTAATTTTGGTCATAATTCCTTCGCGTGTGTTTTCGAAAATTTCTCTTCACCAAATAAAGAGGGGAATGTTTGGATAAATCAACCAAACATTTTTCAGAGTTTGCAAAACTTTTGGTCCATCCAAAAATCTCAAGAAAATTTCAAAATGTTTCATTAAACCATTCAAAATTTATGGCCCCATGCACCATGGAGTAGTAAAAAAAAAACTCTATGGTTGCATGACAAAAGCCAATGGCTATATGGTTCTTATCATAAACATCTTGAGCAAAATAAAGGACCAATGTTTTTCAAAACCCCCTTCCATAAGTGTGAGTTCATTTTCTCCCCCTCCATCACATTATTTCTTATGACCAAAATAAATAGAGTTGCTATGTTGATTGAGACTCATTCTTTAGCTTTACAATATATGCATGACATTTGTGCATTCCTTACCAAGCTCCACATACAAAGCCTCATTTGGTAGAAGGTAGGATGAGTGAAGCTTGTAAGAATAGAACTCACATCGGAGTGGTAAGAGAAGTGCCACCCAAAACGAAGGAGAATTTTTGCACCTTGCAGCACATAAAAACTCTGGATGCATACCTACTAGAATTGTGTACTTGTCCGAAAATGCCGTTCTAATCTTCAATGCTGCATGACAAGGTGTGACATATAAGCCCCACGATTTTTGCAACACTCTTGAATATTTTGTGCTCTCGTAAACTTACCACTGTTTAGGGAGTATGTTGTTGCATCTTTATTACCCATGGGGCGCTTCTTTGTAACTCCTGATCCGCCGGTACCCTGAGTTGAGTTTGCTCGGGACGAGCAAAGTTTAAGCTTAGGGAGGTTGTTGGCGGTCGTTAAACCATGTTTTGACCGCCACCCTACCGGTAAATAAATACATAACACCAAGATTTTGTGCATAGTAGTTAGGAATAATGCTACTCCACAGGTTTTGGTGAATATTTGGATGCAGGAGTAAATAATGGAGAAAAGTGGGCCCAGTCAGGGAAAATCCCTGGCCGGCCGGCCCCACCCTAGGCCGGCCGGCCCCACCTGGTGGCCACAGGCCCCAGGCTTCCTCCAGTGGGCTGGAAGATAATCTTCAACGTACAATTCAAGCCTAGCCGGGCAGAATTCTACCGTCATTCTAGAAGGTGGGCCATTTGGGCCTTTACTTGGCCCTCACTTCAATTCTACCGACCCAGCAAGGAGCCGACCTTCAGACCGCCTTCAGGGAGTGATCTGGAGCGTCCAGGAGCAAGTCGGTGGCAAACCGCCACAGGGGACGGCCGGCCGGCCACCCCCCTAGGCCGGCCGGCCGACTTTGGCACCACCGCCTCTCCAGCTTCGGCCAGGGTGCTCCCACCGCCTTCACAAGCTATAAATTGGACCCCTCGGCCTCCGAAGCAATTCGCACCATCACACTTCATCCAAGTGTTCATTAGTTTAGTAGTAGCTTTGGGAGTTAGAGTAGAGTAGAGTAGAGTGAGAGCTCTCTCGGGCTTCCGGAGTATTCTCGGAGTTCGGTATAGTTCTTTGTATCCTTACTCTTGAGATATTATTTTATTCAATATAATTATATTTAGTTTATCTTTATTTATTTATTTTAGTAGTTCTTTTCTATTTAGTTTATTTATTCGTTAAGTAAGTGCTCGTAGAAGTCTTGTTGTGGGATTCGTGATTGTTGGAATAGCGAGTACGAGAGAGTGCCGTCGTCGGAGATGACGTCGTGTGAAATCTGTGCTTGTTCATTCTTAGATAGGACTGCTCCGTTGATCAAGAGTAGCTCCTCTAGGCGGGTTGTAAGCATGGCGCTTAGAACTTGGCCTATGCACGTTTGGCACCCAACCCCACGGAGGATGGTAGCCGCGAGTGTATGTGACAGCTGCACCGGTCTCTGTAATCCACCACGTCCGGGTTGGACTCAGTAGGGTCTTAATTATAGCATACGGTTCCCTAGGTTTGAACTAGCATCATCGGTTAACCTAGCACGTGTGTGCCCCGAAACGACATGACTTGTATGTGTATGAGCTTAGCTAGAGTAAATAATCTTTGTAGACTTGACTGCTAGGAAAGTAAATAATAGATGAACATACATGTAGCCTTAACTCTATCTCGTTGCTCTCCCAAATGTATACTACGATTTATTTTATTACCTTGGATTTGAGGATGTGTGTGCCACCCATATCTATCATGCCTATCTTACCCCCGTCTCAAGTATAGTTGATACATTATTTCTTTCTCCAAATTATCCAATGCATAGCTATTATTCAGCTTCCTTTTGCTCTACTTCCCTGCGGAAATATAAATACGATAACCCTGGAATACTCTAAGGTGAAATGTACAATGGTGATCCGTGCGTTTGCGGAATTAATGAATTTAATTTTATCGCATAAGAATCGCCAACAGCCGCCGGCGTCGATTTGCGATGGGGGCAGTCGGATTCGACTTCGAGCTAGGGTGGGGAGGGGCGGCGGCGATGGCCGACGGTCGAGCGGGAGAGAGAGGAAGCAGAAGAATCATGCGTGCGCGTGACAGTTGGGTGGGGTCCACAAGTGTAGCGACCCAACAGCAAGTCCCCAGATCTGGGGGCTTTGGGGGGAAATCTGGAGACCCAATAAGGTTAGGGGCTCTGTCCAGGAGCCCTGCTGGAGTTGATTTTTTGGTTCTGAGTCCCTACATCCTATCTAGAGGCTCATGTAGGGGTCCTGCTGGAGTTGCTCTTATGTGATTTCTCCACTTCTCCCGGAGAGGTAGCAGCTACATGGGGCGTGGGTTTTTGCAAGATTTAGTAACAGACAGCTTGTTTGTTTGGCCTGCTACTTATCAGCCACTATAGTGTTCGCAGTTATTTCTTCTACAGCCGCTACAGAGTTCGCAGTTATTTCTTCTACAACCGTTATAGTAAATCAGGCTGCCGAACAACCCGAGAATCGCCTGTAGGTGACGAAGAACCTCAGCAGCCAACCAAACCTAGCGGCGATCGTGAAACTGAAACCTCCCGCCACCCTTCTTGAGTCGAGGAAGTGCAAGTCGCCCGAACCTGTGCTGGTGGCCGATTTTGGGTCAAGCATTGGGTTGCTCCCAGCGGCGGAAGAACGTAACAATTTATGTTCGAGGATGCTAGCCTGATTCGTGCTACGGTAATCGACCTTTGTCACTGCCATCCTGACGAGGGAATATATTTCCATAGTTTTTTTTTTTTGCGAAAAGGGAGGGATTATATTAAACGAGAAGCACAGTACACCCCCACTTTTTACAGGAAGACCCCTGAACTTTTACAGAACAGTCCTCAAAGAAAAAGAAATTACAAGTAAGTCCTTCTTCTTCAAGAGCCGTTCCGATCGAAAAGCTTCTCGCCTCCGACGGCCGCTGGCGACAACAGCCAGCCCCCTCCTTCCTCCCGTCCCGCGACCACAACACAACGTTGGAGAAGCCGATTAGATGGACACGCATGCCCATGTCACGAAGAGGGTCCCGAACCGGCCATCGCAGCAGCTCCGGGAAGAAAGAGAAGAACCAAACCACCTCCACCGATGCCTCGTCGACTCGAAGCACAAAACCGGAGAAATCGACACCAGAACTTGACGCCGACAACCCGGAACAAAACTCCACCGTCGCCAGCAAAGCCAGCAAGGGGAGACAAAAGCCCAATCCCCTTTTCGCAAAGGAACGATAGGCAAAAGAACTCCACACAGCCTTACCAGTGAAGATGCCGCCACCGACGACGACCTCCTCGCTAGATCCGCCGAGGGAGAAGAAAGAAACGGCCGCCATCGCCGCGACGGCCGACGGCGCCGTAACCCTAACCCTAATACAGGAGGAAACCTAGTCTACTACCTATACTAGGAGCTAGAGGAAGACCGGACGGCAACTCCGGCGATCTCCCGACCCTCCGGTGCCCTGCGGGCCGCCGGGAAAGGGGGAGATCGACGGAGCCGCCGCCGGAAACGCGCGTTCGCCCGGTTTCGCCCCTCTCTACTGTAGCAGTGGAGACGGGTCTCGAAAGGCCGAGTCGCTTAATATATTTCCATAGTTGTTGTCCGTGATCTAGAACGGCGAGCTCTCCTTGCGGTAATGTCTGGAGTCCACATTGATTTATTCTTCCTCCACGAATTACCTGTGCAAGTAAGCCTGCACGAGCTTGCAAGCTTCATTTGAGCCGAGCTCGAGCTCCTCCTCAAGGACGGTCTGGAAGCCAGTCCTGATCGGTCTTGGACTGGAAACCGGTCAAAAGTTCATCAAATTTTAAATTTTGTGTCAAATTCCAACTCAAACACTGGTGAGACGAACAAGTTTGGGCCAGTTTTTCGGTTTCCACGAAAACGGTCCGGTTTCCACCTGTTTTGTAGTCGCTAGTATTGTTGGGTTGTCATTCATGGATGATAAAGGGGGTAATTCAGATCTCTTTTTTCAAGACTTAAGGCTGTATTCCACACTTTGCCACCATTTAGCATTGTTACCTCAATATCATCTCTCATTATACTGATCTTTTCTCTTTTTTTAATCAAAATTTTCTTTCTGACCGGACTCTTTTGCCCTTTGCCTCATATGTTATCACCACACCCGATCGGAAGGACAAGTTGTGATTGTATCATATAATTTTCAGGAGTGTTTCTTTTGGGTATTTCATTTGCTTTTGAGCTAAGGGTAGAGGGGTCATTTCTGTCAAATTATGGTGTTAATATTGATGGGAGGTGGATGAGACATCAAAACCTGCTGGCAAAGTGCGAATTCACATGGCAAAACGAGGACTGAGGATACGGATGATAACGTGTCACCCTCCAGTCAAAACCTGCATCCTGAGCATACCGCAATACGTACAGGAGACATATCGAGCCGTATCCCACTCGTACCCATATCAGGAGCCGTATCAGATACAGGTACGCCAGTTTCTGGCCGCATCCGCGTTTCGTTTCGTTGGATGGGAGTGTTCTAGCCATGGGGCCGTAGCATGCGGCAGTGCCAGTACGTCTTGCTTTATTCTCTGATGGCCAAACAGTACTACTCCAACACCACACGAAAGAGGCGCCTCCAGCAGACACTCCACCTCAGGAGAGGTCACGTCACGGCACGCACCAAGCATAGGAATCCAAGGAGCAGCAATCAATTCCTTTTGATCCCATGAAAATGAACTGATTAAGTTCAAATCCTAAATAATCCTGCGAAAATCAGATTGTTTCAATCATGTTATCAAGTAGATCTTGCATTATACGTGTATTGGGATTGCTTGACTCCAGTATAACCTCTTGGACGCGGAGACACATGACAGTAGAGGGGGGGAGGAGTACCAAGGAAGCATCCTGGAAGCCGACCCCTGCTTCTCCTCTCCCCCGATTCGCCTCCAGGTCCAATAATGGCCGCAGCTCCTTCCTCCGAGGAGGTTGAGGTCGACGCGGAGGTCCTGGACCTCGGCGTGGCGGCGGACCTCGACCCAGCCACATACCGTGTCTTCTTCAGCGACGACGGCGACGCCGAGTCGTCTTGGCCGGCGGCGGAGGCGACGGTCTCCACGCTCACCAGCCACGACCATCTCCTCGCCCTATGCCGCAGGCACGGCGTTCCCGACGAGTACACGCCGGTCTGCGCCGGCCGCTTCGGAGCCAGCACGACGCCGGCGGAGGGCAGCGGCGCCGTTTGCGTCTACGCCGCCGCGCTGGAGGCCGGCCTGAGGTTCCCGCTCCACGGCTTCTACGTCAAGGTCCTCCGCCACTACCGCCTCGCGCCCAGCCAGCTGGCCCCCAACTCGTGGACCTACATGGCCGCCTTCGTGCTCCTGTGCGAGGACGCCGGCGTCGAGCCGCTCGTCTCCGTGTTCAGGTACTTCTTTTCCATCTGCGCGCACAAGCTCGACAAGGGCTCGCCGTTGCCGTCGGGATGGCACCACTTCCAGCCGTTGAGGTTCCCGGACGGCAGCCGCCGCCTCTTCACCGGCAACCTGAGCCGCAAGTTTGGGTGGAGAGAGAGGTTCTTCTTCCTCGTCTCCTCCTCTTCCTCGCCGGCTGCGTCGCGGCGGTGGAGGTGCCCGGTGAAGTGGGGCAAGCCGAGGAGGGCCGACGTCCGCCGGCAGCATCAGCTCACGGACGGCGCCATTGAAAAGCTGCTGGCGCGAGCCGGGACGACGGGCATCGACCTCAAGAAGTTTCTGTCTGCGCGCAAGTTTCCTGTTGGCGCGCGCAGCGAGCTGCCGGCGCCGCCCGTGAAAACGGAAGGTCGGGCTGCCGCCGCCGCCGCTGGCACCGAGAGCGCGTCGACGGGGAAGCGCAAGTCGCCGGAGGTGCCCGCGACACCTCCGCCGCCGCAGCTCGAGCAAGTCTCGGCTGCCGCAAGGCCGACGCCGCCGGGCTTCGCCGCAGCGCCAACGCCGCCGCAGCACGAGCAAGTCATCGCCGTAAGGTCTACGCCGCCAGGCTTCGCGGCAACGCCCAGACCGCCGGGAGTCTCGCCAACACCGCGAGGCTTCGCGGCAACGCCCACGCCGCCGGGAGCCTCGCCAGCAGCGCGGGGCTTAGCCACAACGCCGACGCCGCCGGGAACACCGCGGGCATTCGCTGCCGGGCCGACGCCACCGGGATTCTCGCCATCAGCGCGGGGCTTCGCCGCAACGCCGGCGCAGCCTTGGTTCAATTCGGGTCATCAGGGGACATTTGGCGCCCAAGGCTGCAGCGAGCTCTCTCTGCCACCTGGGATGTGGGCCAGCGAGGCCTTGCAGCTCTGGGAGACCATTACCGCCGGCGAGAGCGAGAAGACCCAGCTGCAAGACGCGCTGCGGGCAGCGAACGGCGAGGTGGCCAAGCTCAAAGGTGAGCTGCAGGAGGTCAAAGACATGGCCACCCGCCTCAACAAGGAGCGCGATTTCCTCATGGAGCACCTCAGCGCGGCCGTAGCCAAGATCAACCAGCTAGAGGAGGAGCACGCGACCGGCATGGCGCGGGTCAGGGATGCCGCGGCCAAGGAGGTGCGGGAAGCCGAGGTGAGGGCCAAGAAGAAGGCGGTGCTCGCCCTCTTCCCCAACCTCGACCCCACGCTGCTGGAACTCTCCAAGCTGGACTGACGACCATGAACGTGGTGAGTGCATCACCTTCTTCCTGACCATGGGATTTCTGCTGTCTCTGCTTACTGAATGTTTCGTTAATGAGCAATTACTAGGTGGATAGGCACTATACGAAGCCATATTTTCTTTTTGTGTAGATGATTGGATTGGTAAATGTTCAACAGCATCTCTGGTCAGCATAACCATTAGTAGCTGCCTCTCTCGGCACAATGCGGCTCACATTGGATTGATACTAGCACATATTTGGGTTGGTTTCACAGACACAGAATCTTGTATCTGAAGAATTCAGAACGTTGCAGGAAGGCAAATAATATACAGTACACTTGTTATTTGCCTATATGTGATGTGTAGCAATCTTTAGCTGTCAAAGTTTATTACTGAATGTTGTGGCCATTGAGCATTATCAGTTTGATTTTTTGAATAATGTTTGATTTCGTCATGTATTAATCAAGTAGCCATATTAGTTTTTTTGACACGGGTCATGTTATGGTAAACATTGGGGATCATGGGTGATTCTGTTATGAATAGCACTTATATTATAATGTAGCCCCAAGGGGGCTATATATAAGGGTACATAAGAGAGTCCTAGGAGGACAAGAGTACAATATGAAATAGAGAAAAGACTCTAATACTAAAGATTCCTAATAGGACACTATACCCTTAACAGATTCATGTTTTGGTAATGAGAAATTTACCAGGTAGATAGGCAAGTAGGCACTACAAGAAGCCATATTAACTTTTTGTTGTGGATTGGATTGTTAAATGTTAAGCAGCATCTGTGGTATGGCATGTGTACCTTAGTCTATCAGAACATGGGAACGTAGTACAACCTATTTTTTTTTGCCAGGAGAAGTAGTACAAACTATGACCTTGTTGCTTACCATATTTTATTGAAATGCCAATGTAATTTTTTTGAAGGTGAGGATGACGACCAACTCGAATGCTAACCTTTTATGATCTTAAATTGCTCGATTGTTTAAGCTAACTTGTTGAGAATGATGGTAACAATTAGTAGCTGTCAAGTCCAGGATGCCTCGTACAGACGTACAATATATATATGGCTCACATTGGTTTGCCACTAGCTATAGTTCATGCATAAGTCAGTCGCTACATATTTGTGTTGTGAAAGTTTCAGACACAAACCTTGGATCTGAAGAATTCAGAAATTTATAGGCAAATAATATGCAGTTCACTAGTTATATCCTATATTTGGCGCGTAGCAATCTTTAGCTGCAAATGTTTATTACTGAATGTTGTGGTCATTGAGCATTATCAGTTTGCTTGCTGGACTAATGTTTGATTTCTTCATGCATGAATCAGGTCTCTTCACGTGGCGCGGTCCCCTATTTTGTTGATCTCTCCTTCCTGCTACGGAAAGAAAGGTATATGCTTGGGATATGTTAATACAGTAGATTATATCAAGCATCAGTCGTGGAATTCCGGGAGTGGAGGAAATCCACTCTGCTGAAGTAGCTTGAACAGCCAACCAACTAGGTCAAGATGCCTCCCTTTTTTTTTCTTTTCTTTTGAGCATTTTGTGGTACTTTTGGTAGCTCATTTGTCGTCAATTTGATGACTTGATGTTAACTGATATGTGAAATATATATGCTTCAGAATTTTAACGTATTCTCCCTTGATGGTCTTTGCAGTTTTTGCCTTATTTTGATTGTACTGCTTATTAGTAGGTTGTTTTCCATATAAAAGCTAAAGGGGGGAAAACAAATCTCCAGACGAAAACATGGTAAAAATTGGAACAGCATTCTAGAAAGAAATAGAAAATTAGCGATTTAGCGTGCCCGTTCGGCGCGTCTGTTGACCTTTCTGGCAGGCGTTGAGTGATTCGTTGCTTGTTTGATGGACATCAAACAGTTTTGCAAAAGATTGAATTACGGTCGTAATATGATTACTTTAGGCATTTATGTGCCAATGAAACAATCTATAATTGAATTTTCACTCTCTGTCAATCTGTACTCATGGGAATGGTATTGATCACTCCATTCTCATCAGTTCTGCAAAACAATTTTTGTTTTTCTATAAAGAAGATATCGTTACCGTTAATACGTGTCGGCAGCCTTGATGAACAGTGTACTTACACTTTGCTGTGAAGTATTGCAAGTGTTATACAAGAAATTTACAACACTTTGCATAATGGATATGTTTTAGTCTTGTGATATACAGTAATAGAACATTAGGAGGACATTCAGATTTGCAGTGATGCTGAATAGCTGAAGTGCTTGCAACATCACTATAACCACAAAAGAAAAAATTTAAAAAAAATGAAACATTCGTTTTTGTTGTCTATTATGTACCAACCATTTGATTATGCCGTCTGCCAATTTAAGTAGCTTCGCCATGATTCTTTGGGTAACCACACTGGCATCTCTAGTGATAGGGAAGAAAAGAACCTTCACTATGATAATTGAAAAGGCTGCAGTATGAAACATTGCTTCTCTATGATAATTTTCTGCTGTTTAGATGACCCGTCTTATTATAGGCAAGCCATGGAATGATGAAACTTCTTTTCCTTAATATTATAGGCCTTGGGCAAAGAAGAGTAGCAGTATGAATTGGAAACTTTACATCTCCTAACAGACAATATTTATGACTAAAGACACAGGTGCTAAAAATTGTTCTGAGGTAATATTGACTTTGCTGCCTATGTTTACATAAAACTACAGGGGAAGTTCCCCACAATGCATTTTTCAGTAAACACAAGAGCTAATTATGTACCAAAGGCTGAAAAATAAACTTAGGGACAGAGTTAGAATGGAAAAAACTATGTCAGTTGACTTAGCCATTGGACACCATTTTGTATAATGCCTACTGGAACCCTACACAGGTGATGAAAAAGTACTTGTATCTCAAGACCCAAAGGTTTATTGTTGGCCTCTGATAATCAAAGATTTTTTTTTTCTATATCTCGATTTCCAGATTCTTTAGAATGAAATAATGAGCACCTTCATAAACAAGTTTGTGAACACTGAACACCAATCATCTCCAGAAGAACCTACATTTAGCTGCCAAGTCCGAGGTGCCTTGGTACAATATGGCTCACGTTGAGGTTTTTTTTTTTTCTTAATAGGCATGTTGAGTTGGTTTCACAGACACAAACCTTGGTTCTTAAAAATTCAGAATGTTGTAGGAAGGCAACATACAGTACACTAGTTATTTGCCTATATTTGGTGTGTAACAATCATTAGCTGCCAAAGTTTATTACTGATTGTTATGCATTATCAGTTTGATTTTTGGACTAATGTTTGATTTCGCCAAATGTGAATCAGGTCTCTTCACGTGGTTCCCAATTTTGATGATCTCTCCTGCTACGGAAGGAAAGGTTTTATGCTTGATATCTGTCGATACAGTAGATTATATCAAGCATCAGGTGTAGAATTCTGGAGTGGACGAAATCCATTCTGGGAGTAGCATGAGCAGCGAACGAAATACAGTTGTAGATGCCCTTCCTTTGAGTATTTGGTGGCCAGGTCATGAATTTGATGGGAAGTTGCGAACTGATACTCTGTGAAATGTATATGCTGCAGCATCTCAAACGTATTCAACCTTGAAATAGCCTTTGAAGTTTTTTCTTCTTAATTATTTTGATTGTACTGCTATTAGTTGGATGTTTTCTAGGTAAATCTGAAGGAAAAGGATGGTTCACCGTGCACATTATTTTGTCGAAGCTCATACGATTCGTGCAGAATTTGACAGGGGGGAAAGGGCCGAGGTGGTTGCAAACAGTGCACACACAAATGCCTGATGTGCTGACTCAAACCATTAGGCTTCTGGAGCACAGATGATCGGGCAATCCCTTTTTAGCTAATAAAAAGGAAAATTAATCAGGCAGCAAGGTGCACAAACTACTCGAAGAAAAACAAGGTGCACAAAAGGAGGAAGGGGCGAAAGAGAGTTTTGGCTCTGCAGTCGAGACTTGAAGATTGCATGCTTGCTTCGCCATTTTCCCAGGAGCAGTTTGCTAGAAGTACGCGCGCCTCTAGCCTTCCGTTCAGGCCAGTCCCGGGGGTGAGATACAGTACCGCGGAGAGCAGGTGCATGCGTGGGGCAGCTGCTGAGAGATCCGGCAAAATCTTTCCTTTTTCCTATGCTTGGAGTGAATGCTGCAGTTTTCGAGCCGTGCGCCGTCTTGCTACTGCATCGTCTCGTCTCGCGCGCAGAGGAAGGAGTACACTACAGGCGAGACCTTCGACGTATCGACCGGCCGTGGTAGCCGCAGGGTAGGGAAATGGGCGGTGCCCTAGCGCAGAAAGCCTGGCATCCGCAAAGGACCAGTCAGTTCGCTGCATGGCCAGGAGAAAAAAAAAATTACCGTATGTAGAGAGGGACAGGGATCGGCTGACTTTGGTGACTGACACGTGGGACCGGGCCCGCATGTCAGTGACCACAGGCTAAGTCAGCGGATCCATATCCATGCAGAGAGATGGAGGGAACCTAGCAGTCTTGACATAAATGATGTCATCTACACCTGTTCTGCAAACCTAATCTAGCAAAACGGAAAAGAAAAAACATAATACTCTTGCAATGGTGAAACCTATAATCTCGAGCCATTCATGCAATTCAATTAATTCCATATGTTTATGTTCACATTTTTCGGTCCACATGGAAATCAAAGGTGCCAATAAAGTAAATTTTATTAGCCCTAAAATCTTACCCAAAAGGCCATCAAGAACACATCTGTGATCTCCACGCTCATTCAAGATTGGATCCCATGAACGTGTTTAAGACTTGGAACTCTGCGTTTTCCATTCAATTCAATCAGAAGCTTGGGACAATAAAACTAAACCAACCCACAGTTGAAGTACAGTTTCTGTAAAAAAAGGAGGAAAGCAAACAAATTGCAAACATTGAGGAATTTATGCTTCGCACATCGATAAGTGCACAAAAGAATATACTAGGCAATGAAATAAATCAATGTACTACATGATCAAAGCCATGCTTGCAGCATCAGTGAGTTAATAAGATTAATCTAAGAGCATGTTCCGCCCAAAGAATCTTACCCAAAAGGCCATCAAGAACACATCTGTGATCTCCACGAGGTACCCATTACTCCCCATGCTCACTCAAGCTTAGATCCCATGAACGTGTTTAAGACTGGAAACTCTGCGTTTTCAATTCAATTCAATCAGAAGCCTGGGACAATAAAACTGAACCAACCCACAGTTGAAGTACAGTTTCTGTACAAAAGGAGGAAAGCAAACAAATTGCAACTGAGCAATTTGTGCTTCGCACATCGGTAAGTGTACAAAAAAATATACTAGACAATGAAATAAAATCAACGTACTATATTGATCAAAGCCATGCTTGCAGCATTAGTGAGCGTGTTAATAAGATTTATCTGAGAGCATGTTCCGCCTAAAGAATCTTATCCAAAAGGCCATCAAGAACATATCTGCGATCTTCACGAGTTCCCCATGCTCACTCAAGATTAGATCTCATGAACGTGTTTAAGACTGGGAACTCTGCGTTTTCAATTCAATTCAATCAGAAGCTTGGGACAATAAAACTGAACGAACCCACAGTTGAAGTACAATTTCTGTACAAAAAGGAGGAAAGCAAATAAATTGCAACTGAGGAATTTGTGCTTCGCACATCGGTAAGTGTACAAAAAAATATACTAGGCAATGAAATAAAATCAACGTACTACATGATCAAAGCCATGCTTGCAGCATCAGTGAGCGTGTTAATAAGATTAATCTGAGAGCATGTTCCGCCTAAATAATCTTACCCAAAAGGCCATCAAGAACACATCTGTGATCTTCACGAGTTCCCCATGCTCACTTAAGATTAGATCCCATGAACGTGTTTAAGACTGGGAACTCTGCGTTTTAAATTCAATTCAATCAGAAGCTTGGGACAATAAAACTGAACCAACCCACAGTTGAAGTACAGTTTCTGTACAAAAAGAAGGAAAGCAAACAAATTGCAACATTGAGGAATTTGTGCTTCGCACATCGGTAAGTGTACAAAAGAATATACTAGGCAATGAAATAAAATCAATGTACTACATGATCAAAGCCATGCTTGCAGCATCAGTGAGCGTGTTAATAAGACTAATCTTAGAGCATGTTCCGCCCAAAGAATCTTACCCAAAAGGCTATCAAGAACACATATGTGATCTCCATGAGTTCCCCATGCTCACTCAAGATTAGATCCCATGAACGTGTTTAAGACTTGGAACTCTGCGTTTTCAATTCAATTCAATCAGAAGCTTGGGACAATAAAACTGAACCAACCCACAGTTAAAGTACAGTTTCTGTAAAAAAGAAGAAAAGCAAACAAATTACAACATTGAGGAATTTGTGCTTCCCACATTGGTAAGTGTACAAAAGAATATACTAGACAATGAAATAAAATCAATGTACTATATGATCAATGTTATAGATCTCCTCGCAAAAAAAAAGCGTGTTATAGATCAATTTGAGAGCATGTTCCGCCTAAAGAATCACCAAATATGTTTGGATTGGAGGAAAATTTTTTCTTTCTTACGTTTTTCCTGTGAAATTAAACTGTTTCTTGTGAAATTCCAGTGCGATTTCTGTAAAATTCCTGCATTCCGCAGAGGAGGCCTCCACCTTCTGCTCCTCCCGTCCCCCAACAACCCTGCTGCACACTTGTGTGACTTGACCCACCACCACCATCTCCCTACTCCGTGGTCCTTCCCCCAACACCGCTGCCCCTTCTCCAACCACGGACACCAATGGCAGATCCCTCCTCCGACTCCGACGCCGCGGAGGTTGAGGTCGAGGCTGAGGTCGTCCTCCTCGGCGAGGCAGCCGACCTGGACCCAGCCACCTTTAAGCAGTTCTTCAGCGACGGCGACGCCGCCGGCGAGGAATTGTCTTGGCCGGAGGCGGAGGCGATCGTATCCAAGCTAAGCAAAGCAGAGATCCCTGTTCTATGCAGCAGGTACAGCGTCCCCGACGCGTACAATCCGCTCGGCGCCGGCCAGCTGGGACGAGCCAGTACGACGCCGGCGGAGGGCACCAGGGCCGTGTGCGTGTACGCCGCGGCGCTGGAGGCCGGCATGAGGTTCCCGCTCCACGGCTTCTACGTCAAAGTCCTCCGCCACTACCGGCTGGCGCCCAGCCAGCTGACCCCCAACTCGTGGGCGTACATGGCGGCGTTCGTGCGCCTCTGCGAGGACGCCGGTGTCGAGCCGCTCGTGTCCGTGTTCAGGTACTTCTTCACAATCAGCGCGCACAAGAACAAGGGGGGCGCGCACAAGAACAAGGGGGGCGCGCAGGCGCAGTCGCCGTCGGGGTGGCATCACATCCTGCCGTTCCCGGAAGGCACGCGCAAGCGCAGCCGCTGCCGCCGCCTCTTCACGGCCGGCGCCGGCGGCAATCTGAACAGCTGGAGCGGGTGGAAGTCGCGCTTCTTCTTCCTCCAAGCCTCCTCGCCGGCCAAGTCGTGGGCGTGCCCGGTGAAATGGGGCAAGCCGAGGAGGGCCGATGTCCGGCCGCCCCAGGACGCGGTCGACGCGACCATCAGAAAGCTGCTGGAGCAAGCCGGGGAGACGGGCGTCGACCTCACGGCGCTCCTCTCCCAGCGCAGCTTTCCTGTTGGCACGCACGACAGCGATCTGGTCGAGCTGCCGCCGGCGGCGGCAGTGAAAACGGAAGCTGTGGCCGGCGGTCCAGGTGCGAGTGCATCATCAACGGGTAAGCGTAAGTCGCCGGAGGAGCCCGTGACGCCGCCGGCTCCGCAGCACGAGCAAGTACAGCTGTTCGACGCAGCAAGGCCGGGATTCACCGCAGCACCAACGGCACCTTGGTTCGATTCGGGTCATCAGGGGACATTATTTGGCGCGCAAGGCTACAGCTGCGAGCGCTCGCTGCCACCTGGGATGCGCACCAGCGACGCGTTGCAGATCTGGGAGGCCATGGCCGCCGGCGAGAGAGACAAGACCCAACTGCAGGACACGCTGCGGGCAGCCAACGGCGAGGTGGCCAAGCTCAGGCGCGAGCTGCGGGAGGTCACGAACAGGGAATCCCGACTCACCGGTAGCCTGCGAGAGGCCCAAGAAGAGGTCGCCCTGCTCAGGGAGGAGCATGCGACCGAGTGCGCTCTCCACCTGAGGGCCACCGGAGCACAGCTCAACCGACTGGAGGAGGAGCAAGCGGCCGCCGTCGCGCAGCTCAGTCAGGAACACGCGGCTGACATCGCACGGCTCAACGAGGAGCACGCGGTCATCGTCAAGCGGCTCAAGGACACGGCAGGGAAGGAGGTTAGGGATGCCGTGCTGACGGCCAAGAAGGAGGCGGTGCTCGCCATCCTCCCCAAGCTCGACCCCACGCTGCTGAAATTCGTCAAGCTGGACTGAGGGCCGCATCAACATGCATGCATGGTGAGTGCTTCTAGCTCCTTTCATCATCCTGACCATGGGATTTCATTTAAGCTGTCTCGATCTGCTTACTGAATGTTTTGTATTTCCATCTTGGGTGGTTCCTCTTTTCTTTAGCTGTATGTGAGATTAATTATCGATGTGTCATGGTGATTCATATATATTTCGATCGGCAATGAGAAATCACCGCAGTTGGGCACTACAAGAAACCATATTAGCTTTTTGTTGACGACTGGATTGGTAAATTTCACTGGCCAGGATAACAATTAGCTGCCTTGGTACAATATGGATCACGTTGGATTGATACTAGTAGTACATATTTTGGTTGGTTTCACAGACACAAAACTTTGGATCTGAAGAATTCAGAATGTTGTAGGAAGGCAAATAATATACAGTACACTAGTTATTTGCCTATATATATTGGGTGTGTTGCGATCTTTAGCTGCCAAAATTATTACTGAATGTTGTGGCCATTTAGCATTATCGGTTTGATTTTTGTACAAATGCTTTAATTTCGTCATGTTTGAATCAAGTCTTGGTGGCACAGTTCTCTATTTTGGTGATCTCTCCTTCCTGCTACAGCCTACAGAAGGAAAGGTCAATGTTTGGGATATTTTTTTATTAAATATTTGGGATATGTTAATACAGTAGATTATACTATCAAGCATCAGATGTGGAATTCTGGGAATGGATCTGTGCTCAGGTAACTTCAACTGCGAACGAACTAGGTCATGATGCCTCCTTATTTTTTTTAGCATATAATTTTGTATTATTTGGATTGCTGTCATTCATTTATTTTGGATTCTGAAAAACTATCTCCTTTATTATTATTTTTCAGAGGAGGACTAGTACGTAGTAGTATTTTGGAGCTGGGAGCAATTGGAATGGCGTGGACTGCTAGCGGCTGATTTCTTCGCAAGATCGGCCTGCCATGGATGGGGAAATTTTGTTCTGAAGCTGGTTGCATTTGCTGACATTTCTGTTCATGCAAGCCAGCAGGCTTTTGGTGTTTTACCTTTTGGCTCGGTCTTCAGGTCTAGTAAATTTTCTGGCACCTGTTGTCTAGCTTCTCTACGAGTTGTTTCTATGGTAGAAGTTGTGAACTTGTGGCATGTATGTATAACACCATGCTAATCTTCAGACCTTGGAAAATCTTTTGCATTCACTACGGTACAAGTGTGAACTTGTGGCATGTACCATATTATCTTGTTGCTTAGTTAATCTTTTGCATTTACTCTTGGTATGTGTTTCCTATATTTTCGCTGTGAGAAATTAGTGATGGATGGTTCAGATTTTGGTAGTGAGATACTACAACCTAGATATGCACAAGGAGTCATATGAGTTGTTTGTTGAGAATAGGATAGCTGAATATTCAGCAGCATCTGTGTTGTCTTGGTGGAGGAACCTCATGATGTGTAACATGGATTTGCTATTGAACCTCATTGCTTACCAATTTTATTGAAATGCTTGTGCATTTTTTTTTATTTTTTCGGAAAGGTCTGTGTTGAGGGATGACGCCATTTGTTGAGGGATGACGCCAACTAAAATGGCAACCTTCAATCATCTGGAATGGCACAATTGTTAAACAAACTTGTTAAGGATACCTGGTAGCCTCAGTGCAATATGGCTCACACTGAATTGGCACCAGCTATGGCTCTTGCATAACTCACTATTGTACATATTTTGGGTTTGTTTCTCAGACACCAACCTTGGATCCGAAGAATTTGGTAGGCAAATAATATACTGTAGTTCACTAGTTTTCATATTTATGTGCCTATATTTAGTGTGTAGCCATCGTTAGTTGTAAAAGTTTACTACTGAAATTTGCAGCTCTGCGAAAGTCATGGTCCGACCCTCGTGCCGTGCCGAGCCATGCACAAAACTAAGAGAATTCCCTACGCGTTGCTGCGGGAATTTTGTTGAAAATGATTGAAGAACATAATAAATTACTTTATTAAAGCCTCTTTCCCTTATAAAGCTTTATTAGAGTGTCTGAACAATGAGAATATGCCAATATATATTTGTAGGAACATATTCTTCATTGAAAATAAGTGATCAAAACATATGGGATCAATGAGGCAGATTGTCATGCTCATTTTGTAGTCCTACGATTGAAATATACCGATAATGGTAAATTAAGCTCAACAAAACCTTTGCAGGGCCGATAAGTTGACTGCAAAAAGGAGAGTGTGAACAAAAGCTTTGTAGGGATAAATTTGATTGCATGAATGAAAAGAGAAATGTGAACAAAACCACTCGATATGGGTGATGACAATGGCCATGTCTGCAGTAAGCTCCAATGCTTCTTAGCTTATGACACTCGAACACGGTGCCCCCCTATAGCCGGCACGTACCTAGCACTTCAATTGATTCTTCTTTTCTTAGTCGGCAACACTGAGAAACTCATGAAAAGGTGGCCACCTCCCTATTCGAAAGTCTTGATCTTGTCTACTGAATCAAATTAGTTCCCTGGCATTTCTGAACTAAAATAACAAACCTGCAGCGAATATGCAAATCAGATCGTTAGAATTGGGGAAACATTTGTACCAGATCGAAGAAAGAAACACAACAAAACAAAAATGATTAGGAAGAACAATTCAGAGGGGAGAGAAGAGTTAAGGAGTAGTGGTGACACCTCCATAGCTCAATACCAAGGTCGTCAGTGGATCGCTGGCCATCGCTTGGGTGCTGTTGGTGGCTTGGTGCTGATGGTTGGCGCCCTAGCGGAGTTCACCCAGAGGAGGTCGGTGTCATGCTTCATTTGGGTGTTTGTTCAACATCGTCGTTGTGATCACCGGACTGAGGATAGATTTTAGCTGCATCGACCATTATTAGAGGGAACACGATGGAATGTGAATTGAAGGGAATGAGGAGCAATAAAGGGCTGTAATTTTCTGATTCTATGAGGAGAGCAGGAGACGAATGGGCACACACACAGTGGGCGATGGTTTTAAGAGTTTGCATCGGTGATTAAAGAAGCAATTAAGTAGGGAGGTAGCCAGAGGTGGAGGCGTGTTTTCATCGTGCTGAACATGGGAGACAGGGTGAGACCGTGAGAGATGAATGGACAGATCAGAAGGCAAAAGAAAGATCGGACGGTCCAAACATTTGTGACGACGTGAATGATCTGAGAGTTGAGCTTTAGAAGAAGTAATTGCACTTTGTGAGTCTGGTATTTATAGATATTATAGATTCATCAAGCCGTGTTGTTCTTGGACCGGACCAAAAATTACTATTTGTTGGCTCCTGACCAAGTAGGTGGCCATCCATCATCCATGCACCGAAGAAAAACAAAAATCCCCATTGATTGCCTGAGAAAGCGGGAGCGGATTCTCCTACAGCAGGCTGAGGCGAGTGTGCTGTGCTTGGCGTTGGATGGGGGTGGGTGGGTAGTTGGAGATGGAGCATTGAAGGAGAGAGACGGTGGGGAGGAAATGGATTTGGAAATTCGCATGCGTAGGTGTTCTCAGTAGGGATAGGCTACTGTTTGGAGATGGTCGCGGCAGCATGAAAAAAATGTTTCATGCGACTGGGGCAGAATTCTTGCTTAGCTGTTGTTTCTATGACGATTCGATGATAAGAGTATGTACGTGTTGTTTGGACGGCTTAGTAATTGATGTTATATGGATGAGTCGTGAGCAGCACGATATTTTAATGGAGTCGTTCATCGAAAAAAAAAAGAAAAATGGAGTAGAAAAATGCGGTAGTCCAAGGACGGGAAACTGCGGTAGAAAAATGCTCTCGGCTCGATACTGCAATCCGGTGCGGAACCGTGACATAAATACGCTGCAGGCCTACCGTGGCCTGGCGGAGGGATGATTTCCATCGTACTAGAAACTGAAGCGAGCTCAAGGACATGGAACGGACAGGATAACCAACCACCTGAGCTCGGGGGTTCTGAAAATCGAATTATCCCTGAGAAAGCAAGAAGGCAAGCAACTGAGCTGAGGTCCCATCGCATCCATTAGCCCTCCAGCATTACTACTGGAGTAGTGCATTTTTCGAGAGTGTTCACTCTGCAAGCATCCACTCCATGGCCAGATGGTCACAGTACCTATCTGATTTAATTGACGTTTTAACTCTTGCCACGGAGATTAAAAAAAGTTAGCAGAGATAGGTCTACAGAAATAAGTAGGAGAAAGATGTAGATAGATATGTACTAGAAAGTGAGAACGACAATTATTTTTAAAAAATTAGAAGAAGCTAAAGTGATAATCAAACTGGCACGAAGAGAGTAGCAATTAGTGGGGGTGTGGCTCGACTAACTCAGCATTGAAACCATGGCAGCTGACTCCAGCACTGGAAAGAGATTTCCCCGTATCTTCTTCCTGGAGCTCCTTCCCGTGCATTTAACTGCCCCCGTCACCTCAAAATTCACCTCCCGCTTGCCAAACCCGTTGGCTATCGTCCAACCAGCAGCGCGCGCGCGCACACCCAAAAGTCAGACTGCATGCTAGTGTACCTGTCCTCCAGCTGCTTGAAGCAAGAGCAGAACAAGATAAGGCAGGAGCATGTGGAAGAGTGGGGATGACAATGCAGTTTTTTTTTTTTAAAAAAGACGGCCCCATGAATCAAAGAAGGAGCGGGTTCACAAACAATGCGCTACTAGTACTACTTGTACGAGTCTACGACGACTTGCGACGCCACGAGCCATTGCGACGCGAACCGCGCATGTATAAAGCTCCAAAAACCGTGCTGCGCCGTCGTGGATCGCGTGCCTTGTCACTCTCCCCTCCCGTCCAATCCAAGCGGCCGGGTGAGTGCGAGGGAATGGAAGCAAGGGACGTGCGAATGAATGCTGCAGCAGAGCGATGCGACATGTCCTGTGGCGGAGCAAGCATTCGAGGAGCCATCCCTGTCTCGGGAACACGAGAGAAAGGACGTGGCCCTTTGTTGACTTCGATTGCATCCATAGCCATAAGCCATAGCCCAAATGGGCATGTCTCGCGCCGTTGATCCAAGTTGTACTGTAATTAAAAAAAAAAAGTTGTGTTACATGTGCCAGATTAGTAGTTCAGGTGCACTCATATAAATAGGTAGGCATGTTGGAGTTTGAGAAAATTCTTTAGTTGGCCCTAAAAACTCAAAGCTTCCTTTCTTAGCCCTTTTCAAATTGAAGTTTCCTGTTTGGCCTATATGTCAAATTTGTTTCCTTTCGTCGCCTTCCGTTAGAATCTGCCGTGAATTCTCACCACGAGCAATGTAAAATGTCAATTTTGCCCTTGCCTCCTTTCATCAGAGTAGCACACGGTTAGGTGGCGTTTGGCAAATGAGAAATGAGAGGTGGGATTGGGATTGGGAAATGATTCTTTAGGGAATGAATGATTGAGATTTGATACAATGGATAAATAAATGGTATAGATTGTTTACTTCATTTTCCTATCCCTGTCCCAACCTTCATTTCCCTGTATCCAAACACCACCTTAGGGAAAAACAAAATGAAAAACGCTCGTTCCTTTCGTCTCGCTCGTGCACAGGTCCGAGGGAGAGGGATGGACAGCCTGTTCGCCTGGCTGCTTTGCAGCAGCTGCTTTGCAGCAGCTATAGTGTTTCAGTTATTTCTTCAGCAGCTGTTACAGTGTTCCCAGCAGCCGCTACAGTGTTCGCAATTATTTCTTTAGCAGCCGCAGCTGCAGCGCAGCCTGCCAAACAGCCCCGGAATCAATGGAGGGGGTCGCACGACGACGACGGAGAGTGGCACACGGCGGAGGGAAAGGGCGCGTGGTGCAGGCGTCCTGGTCGGCGGCTCCTTCTCCCAATCCCCTCTCTCTCCTCCGACCTCCTACTCCGGCCGCCCCATGGCCTGAGGTATGCCTGTGGGAGATGCTCCGGTGAAGCGCCAGCGCCGCCCATCCGGCCCGTAGCTGCCCGATAGAGGCCCGTGCGCAACGCGTGGAGCAATCCCAACTCCCTATGACGCGCTGTCCTGGAGCTTTGCGCGCATTGATAAAGATGGAGGCAGACACAACAACGGTCGATTTTTTGTTCAATTCAATTTCTTGCTTGTTCATTTAGATTGGGTAAACTAGTATTTGATTTGGATATCCGATGTGGTGACAAGAAATCGAATCCAATTCTGCTTGTTCCGCCGCCATGATTTTTTGGAGTCGTTATGCTCCCGGAGGCGGCGCCTAGGCCCGCGGCCGGCTGTGCGGCGTCCATGGCCGCGGTGGCGCCCTGCCGTGGCTGCCTGTGGGACATCCATGGCCGCATCATCTTCCTGGCCCGCTCTCGACTCCGCCCCAGCCGCGCCCTCGTAGTCCTGCAGCCGAGTGCCGGCCCGCGTCGCCCAGGACGGCGCGCCACCCTTCTTCGATCCGCGCGGGTCCGCCTCCTTCCGGCGGTGGCTAGGCGGTCGGGGGCACTGGATCCATGCCCGCGGCGGTGAGACCGGACTCCATTGGTCCGGCGGCGGTGGAGGTCCGTCTCTCCTCTCTTTGTTTCTGTTGTGTTGTATTCATGGTCGAGTTGGAGAGACAGACAAGAGTTCGAGTCGTGGGTAACTGGTAGGATTGACAATTCGAATGGCTTGGAAGCAGCCACTTCAGGGTCTATGCTAACAGATCTTACCGAAGGGCCAAGATAAGGAAGATAATTTCAAAAGAGGCCAAAGAAGGAACGACAAACTTTAACATGGCCAAAAAAGGAATTTTCTCTTGGAGTTTTCGTTCTTCTCGTAGAACCAGAGTTAAAATTTGACAAAGTTCCCTGCATCCTATTTATATCGTTCAGATCTACACATGTTCTATATCTCTACTAAGTCTCAAAGGGGTCGTTAGCCGGATTTTCAGCCCCTCAGATTTCAAACCTCAGCCCGTTTAAATTCGTATCGAATTCGAGTTCAACTCAAATCGAGTTTTTATTGTATATAAGCCTAACCCCGTTTTTATTGTATATAAGCCTAACCCCTGCGGACTGTTTGTCCAGCATTCCAGAGTTCGAATCCCACCATCTGCCATTTGACCATTTTTTTGTTATCGTTTAACGCCTATCACTCTTCATTGATGTTAAAAGAATTATTTTCTGATGTTCAAAATTCACCAAAAATTTTGTAGTTACAGTTTGATATGTGTAAAATATGACGGTTGAAATTACAATTAAAAATTATACCATGAATAATGAATTACAATTTTGCTAAAATAGGTAGTTGTTAAGCATTGTTTGGATTACTTAAATACTCCAAGCTTGATAAATCCTTAGGATTTTTACAAGAACACTGGAGTATTTTCATTTACAGAACAAAGTGAAAATATTATATTCATGAGACAAATATTTTCACTCCCGTAGCAACGCACGGGCAAAATGCTAGGACATCTAAGGGCGTGTTTGGCATGGCTCTGGAGCTCGACTCCAGTTCAGAGCTGACCAAATCCAGCCAAACACCCAACTCTCAAAACTCTTAGAGCTGGCGAACTCCAAAGATTTGGTGGAGTTCTAGTTCATTTCTGTGGAGCATCTCAAAACCAACTCCACAGATTGACAAAACGAGAGTCCTCTCGGAGTTCTGAAATATTACCCACCATTGCCACTGGTTACACAAGAAAACGATTCGTTCTGTTTTGTTTCTCCCCACCCCACGCCGCGCTGCACCCGTCTCCTTCGTTCTGCCTCCCCGCCTCGCAGGCCCGCCCCGGCCGGCATCTGATCGTCGCCCCCGACGTGAAGCAGGCTGCACCCCCGACGAGCGAAGGACGAGGAGACGGCCCGACGCACCTCCGCCCTGCGCCGGCCCCGACGCGCGGCCTCGTCCTCCGCCTCTTTTCCCCATGCCCTCGTCGAATCTCAGCCCGTAGCCTCGTCCCGCTCGTGCGCCCAATCTGCCGCTGCGGCTTCAAATCCCGCGGCCCCAAGCAGTCAACGCCTCCGCCATGCCCCAGAAGATGCCCCGCCGCCTCTTTGCTTTCCAGCCTGCTGGATTCGTTGCTGGTCTGTTTGGATGAGAGAGGATTGGGGAATATTCTACTAATTTGGCTTGCTGCAATTGGAAGAAATAGGATTAGGGAGCAGGGAGAGAGCGGGATTCGAGATTTTTCATTAGGAGAGAGCTGATTAGAGACTGATGTGCTTTTGCATGAATTGATTCGGAGAGAGGATTGGGAAGTGGGGAATAATTCTGATGAGATTTGTGCTTGGTACAGAGGATTTGGGAGAGAGCGGCCGTTGAGCGTAACAAGGTCAATACGTTGAGCATAACAAGGTCAATAATGTCAATCTACCCTCAAAGTCCTATATTTTGGAGCTGGTGACAGCTTTCTAGCCAAACATCGAAACAGACAGCTCCAACTCCATATGGAGCAACTCCGGAGTGGAGTTTTAGAGTAGAGCTGCTCTACTATAGAGTAGAGCCATGCCAAACACGCCCTAAAGACTAAGGGTCCGTTTGGCAACAGCTTTTTGCCCGGCTTCATCGTCGGCTTATCATCAAAATGGCAAAACCCCTGCCAAACGGTTCTCAATGAAACGGCTCATCGGTCCAAATCGGAATAAGCTGTTTCATTTTTTGTACTGGAGAGGCAAAGCCGGAAAAACTAGCTTTCTGCGGCTTATACCTGCTACCCGCGCGCGACTTCCGGAGGAATTACCACTGTGCCCTCGAGAAAAACAGTTCGCTCTTCTTCCACCCCGAACAACTCTCTCTTCTCTCTCGGCGGTGACAGGATAAACCAACTGTGACGCAATTTTTAGGTTGGAGAGGGAAACGGCTTTCGGGTACGGGCGTGTACTCGCAGCGCGGTTCGAGAGCACCTTCGGCGGGTGCCTCGGCGCGAGCAACTTTGGGGTTGTGGCGGCATCGACTGAAGAGGAGGCCAGAGCCATGGAGAAAGACGGCGCTGCATATTTTTCTTTCTGGAACGACGTGGTTGGGGCTGGCTTAATGGCTGCGTGCGTTCGTGTTTAGGGTGTTGGTATAGCTGGGTTGCTGGGCCAGCAAATGAGGGCCCAAAATGGACAAGTTAATTTTTATTTTTTTGTTACCTTTTTAGTTGAACTTGTGATACAAATAAACATCTAGCTAGTCTTTTAAAAAAGTCACGACGAATGCTTTGATTTCACTAATCAATTTTCTAGCAATATTATTTATTTTCATTCCACACAAATCACATGTGTATAACCATGTCAAATAGATAGGGACACTATAGACATTTTACTACTTCCCTCCAATTTCAAAAAAGACAGGATAAACTGTTTTGCCAAACAGTTTGACAGGATAAGTTGTTTTCGCATATAAGCCAGAATGAGCCAGAAAAGTTGTTTTCGCTGATAAGCCATCATATAAGCTGTTTTGAGTATAAGCCCAAGCTCTACTAAACACACCTTAAGTGCAACTTCCACTACAACTTAACTCGTCCTTCGCCTTCTATTGCGGAAGCTGGATGAATAGTCCAGCCGCTCCAGCGCATACATGCTCATACGTCAATATTTCAATAGTTTTTTTAGGAAACAAATAAAACAAGTTAATCTTTATCGGATTTCATAAGTTTGCCAAAAGGTTATATATCATTCACATTGCAACATTTAGACTGTGGCTCAAACCTCTTCCACCCTCTGATTCTTCGACATGTCCAAGAAACAGCAACACTCAGATGAGTTTCTACTATGGTGCGATGAAATAAAAATTAAAATAGCTGCTCACAGCCACAGATGCTTATATGGAGATACCAGATGAAATGTCTTAAGAAGTTTACAAATATCATACTGCAGATACTGCAGACATGTGAAAAATAATTCAATCATCTTCGAAGCAACCATGGACGTGACCATTGGTCCTGCAACAAGAATAGTTTGCTACAACTAAATGTAATAATTCAATCCTCTTCCATCAACAATGCCAGTGTTTGAAGTCTCGGCCTAACAAGTTTATGAGGTTACTGCACCAGAGCATTCAGTTTTCGAACACCATGCTTTGTTGGCAGAGTATTTAACAATAACTGGAAGCAGCATTTTCTCATTCAGTATACAGACATAAAGAGAAAATGATTGCAGTTAACAAACATTGAAATCAAGAAAAAGTTCACAATTTCACAGGATGGTTTCAGTTTGGAATTGCAAGGAAACCCGAGAAACCATATTCTTTCCGACCAGTACGGCTGAAATAACATCGAAGTTCACAAACACAGTACTGCGGCTGGTTTAGTTGACTTTTCTTTCACAATAGTTGCAAATTCCATGCTCAGTCTGATACAAGTTCATTTTGTGAAGCAGCATGTATTGCAAAATTTTGTCCACAACTAGCATGTCATGTAATCAAGACTGTAGCTTTTGAGGTTAATGAGGCAGAATTTTCAGTTTTGAGTTATCAATTCAATGTTCTGTTGGCAAGCTACCTGGAAGCTACAATATTTACTTCAGCATGAATAACATATATAGGAATAAAGAGAAGGAAAAACAATTGCAGTCAGCACTCAGCTATTACACAGTAGTACATACCGAGAGGGAAAAAAAATCCCAATATCTATCTAAGATAACGGAAATTGTGGAAATGCAAAAGCAAAAGTAGCATTTGAGACACAAGAATGATCACTTGAACGCAAAACAAAATAATATGCGCAATTAGGGAAACATAAGGCTCTGTGTTGGAAAATATCATGTTGTTGGAATCTGATCATGTTATGATTTCGGCATTTTTTTAGAGTACTAATTCAGCATTTGTCCCCCCACTAGAATCATCATGTTGTTGGAAAGGCAGGTTTGCTCCCACAAGTAGACAGGTTGAGGTTAACGCAGAACTTTCACTTTCAAATTTGAATGCGAAGATTTGTTAGCAAATAAGCTGGAGAAGCTACAGTTTATCCATTCGGAGTAAACAAAAATAAACAGGAACAGAGTCACAGTGAGCATCGCACGTACATTAGCACCGATTAAGGTTAAGTAAAAGATCCAAAATATGTAAAGATAACTGCAATCCTAGAAACTGGAAAAGTAGAACTTAAAACATACGAGTTGAAGCAAAGTGTCACAGGTTTTGCAACTTGGTAAGCTGCATACAACAGGATAATTAGCATATCTAAGCTGCCTTGCATCAATGTCTCGACTGACGAAGTATTGATTGGACCAAAAGCTTGAAGATGAATACATCCAAGAACCAGCAAAATGTCAACCTAACTCTAGCAGATATGCCCATTTTGCCATACCCAGTTCATCAACCCAGCTTGTTCTTCTCCTTAGTCGGCACTACTTGGAGATCAAAATCCAGATGAATGTACCGTACCAACAGGTATCTCATTGGAAATATTTTCAGTTCTTATTTGTGAGTACTGGCAACTCTGAGAAATAGGGAACATACGGAGTAAACTCGCCGCGTCCAAGAGTGCACAAAGCATGCGCTTCCCCACTGTCCATGTCATATGATATCAGCCTTTTGTCGCATAAGTCCAAAAAGAAATCAAATTGCGATCAGGGTGAATGGCAACCACAATGTAGCTATCATATCCATCGGAAATCATTTTCCCAAACAGCTTCAAGAAGCTCACCCTGTGCTTCAGGGACCATTCTTCTGTATCATTCCTCAAGAACCCAAATTGACAATTCAGCCACCTGACCCACTCCAACAGTGAGACAAAACAGTCGGCCCTGGGACTGACCAACAAAGGTAGGTTGACCAAAGTTCTCTCGCCAGGGGATGACCCTACATGTTTTCCCTTCCACACCAACGGCAACTATCTTGTAGGGAATGCGAGGCACCCTCCTCACCCATATGAACGACGATGAAATGCAGCATGTTATTGAAAACGACACTGTGGTTCAAGCGCCAGATGGATTCGGACTCACCCCATTGTCTCCATCCGCCTCCCTCTTCCCCTGCCCTCCCTTCACTCGCACTGTCACTCCATACCCCAGTTGCTGACGAGAAAGTATGCACTGCTGTTACACTTACACCCCGGTGAAATTTGCTCCACCAGAACTGGATCAAGTGGAAGTGCGAGGAGACGGCCGGGTCAAAGATCAGAAAAATGTGGTATTCGGGGCAAGTGAAGCCATCGCTCTCTTTGATTGGCGATGCAGGCACGACCACCAATTGTTCTGTGGCAGGGTTGCACACGACATACCCGAATGTGTCGCAGTCATGCCAAATACGAAGAGGAGGAGCCCATTGCAGGGATGCACGAGCCTGAGGTACTCGATGCCGGCAGACAATACATCTTGGTGAGGAACGAGAAGGACGGGTCGACGAGAGGCTCGGACCTATTCATGAGGTCAATGTAGCGGCCGTAGTTGCCGCCGCCGCCGCCGTAGAAGAAACCCTCTAGGGTTTTGGGGAGCTTCTTGCGGTGGAAGGGATCGGTGATGAGGTCGCACCAGGCCTTGGAGACGCACTTGGATCTGTGAGGCCCTTGAAGGAGACGCGAGAGAGGATCTCCACTAGGGGGTCGTCGGGGAGCGCAGCCACCGAACGCTCCTCCGGGCAATCCATGCCGCTGCGAATGGGGAGAACTGGAGAAGCAACCAGAATGGTGAGGCAATAAGCGAGCCCGAGCGAGAGAGAAGTGCACTGCGGGTATAAAGAGTGGAGAGCAGCGTACCGGCCGCGGCCGCCGGAGACGGTGGGTGTCGCCGGACGTCGGATTTGCTGGTGAAGAACTGCGGGACGGGTGAGTGAGAACTGACTGAAGCAGCCAGAGAGAGACAGAGAGTGGTGGTATTTGGGGGCCTGTTTGGCTGGGCGGAGAAAATCGACCGATTTCTGTTCAAATAGGTAGACCGAGTTCTGTTTTTTTTTTTTTCCCATTCTCCAGATTTTTTTAATCTGACAGAGGCAGCCATGCTCGAGTGGAAAAATAGTAGATTTGTATGCATGCCTGTCATGTTGGCTACTGTTGCCTCAGCTATGAATAATCAGGGCAGCAAAATTCCAGGACCGTTGGTGCAACAACACTGAACTTCTTCTTGTTAGCCATTAACCGCGGATGAAATGATTTTTTTTTTTTGAGCGCAGGATGAAAAGATATATGACGCATACGACGACCCTATGTCTGTTTTCAGTGTCGGCTTAGCCAGAGCTTGCTGAAAAAGTTTTATCGTTCACATTCAACACGATTTAAGCTGACAGGCTGCAATCATCTTATCATCTTTTCCACTCTATCTTCTGCATCCAGATGAATCAGCAAAACTCTGATGAGTTTTCTGTTACCATGCGATGAAGTTCTCTTTTCCCCTGAAGTGTTACTGCAATCAAATCTTCCTTCAGTTCACAGGAAAGGAAATGAACCATGAAAAGCTGTCAGAAAAATATAAACAAAACGCAGAGTTCCAACCAAAATTTTGCTTAGCAAAGATAACAACAAACACATTGTAAGACATGTTCTGATACCAATTTTTTTGCCTTGCTATTACGCATACATGGATTTCAGTTTCTTCACATATGTACAGTAGTCCTTTGTATTACCCAAATCCTCTGTAACTTTTCTAGATGTTGCCCACAGCCACAGATATAGTTATCTGGAGATACCGATTGTTGTTACTCTCTCAAGGTATAAATCGTCCATACTTGCCATTCTCTCTATGAAAACCCAGTTTTTTTTTTTTGAATGAACTGGAGGGGCAAGCCCCTACAGATTAATATATTGATAAATAAGAAGTTTTAGTACATAAAAGAAAACAGAAAGAAAACAAAAGAGAAAAGAAAGTACAAATGCCACTCTAATATTGTCTGTAATCCATGAAAACCCAGTTTATTCCACAGTAAAAACATACTGTATCAGAACGTCTTGCTTTGTAAAGATCACAGTAGCCCTACCATTTGATCTCAAGTAGCTCCATCTCTGGCTAACTGAGTCACAACATTCAGCGCTGGAACAGGCAATGGAGCCATTTGCTCTTTCAGTCTTCACGGCACATTAGAACATTGTGTGCTGTTTGGAGCCCGACTAAATCACAGACGTGAGGCATGGAGTCCAACATTATCAGATTCAGGTTGTAGTCGCAGTTCACCGCCACGGAATACTGTACTAATTCTGAGCACCCAGAATCCAGGTTGAACTTCATCTGGCTGACTGAAAATATAATTCAATCCTCTTTGAAGTAGCCACGGACACATGATCGACCATTGATTCAGCAATAAAGAACAGTTTGCTACAACTAAATATAATTCAAGGTTCAATCCTTTTCCTTTGGCAATACCAGTACCTAGCATCTAAAGCGGGGCCTGCGTTGATCGAAGCCTTGTCCTTCCAAATCGTCAGAAGTATATATTGGAAAATTTTCCCACAACCTAGGTATATACATCATAGCAACAAGTACGGCTTATGAGGTTAATGCACCAAAATATCCAGTTTTCCGAACGCCATGCATTGTTGGCAGACTATTGAACAATAACTGGAAGCAGCACTTATTTTTTAAGCATAAACAGGCATAAAAAAATGAGAGCAAAAGTATTGCAGTTAGCGAACTCACTAGCAACTTTGAGAGATCTCAGAAAAGAAAAGAAGAACAGTGAAACAAAGAAAATGTTCAATATCACAGATGATCCTAATTTGGAATTGCAATGCAACATGGGAAACCACATTCATTCAGATGTATACAGAACACTGCCAAGTAACTTTAGATCACTGAGCACCATTTGGAGTTTATATAGAAGTAAAAATATCCTCGAAGTTCACAAATATAATAGGAAAGGTATAGTTGACTTGCCTTTCACAATAGTTGCAAAAGTCAGGCTTTCTGATACAAGTTCCCACTTATTGTGTTCAGCATCATGTGTTGCAAAATTCGTCCACAAACTAAGCATGTCATGTAATCAAGAACACAACTTTTGAGGTTAACGAGGCAGAACTTCTAGTTTTGAATTATGAATTTGATCCTTTGTTTGTTAACATGGCAGCTATATTTGTTACTTAAGTAATAATTTAACATACACAGGAATGAAGAGAAGGAAAAAAATTGCAGTCAGCACTCAGCAATTACAATTGCACACTAATAATTATTGAGGCTAATAAAAGGTCTCAATAATTATTCTGGAAATGCAAAAGGAAAATGAACATTCGAATCATAAGACTGCCATGTGGTTGGAATGCTGTAATGTTGGAAAATGCTGTGATCACTCGAACCGAAAACAACATAAATTGGGAAAATTAGGAAAACATCAGGATCTTGTATGGAAAATATCATGTGGTTGGAATCTAATAATGTTATGATTACAGCATTTGTCCCCACATTAGACTTACCATGTTATTGGAAAATACGCAGGTTTTGAGCTTAATGCAGGTATTTCTCATTCAAATTTGAACGCCAAGATTGCCAGCAAACTAGCTGGAAGCTACATTTATCCATTCAGCAGTCAGCATAAATAAAATAAACAGGAATAGAATCACAGTGAGCATTGCTCGCTAGTAACGATTAAGGATAAGTTAAAGATCCGGATACTGGAAAAGTAGAACTTGAGACATATGACTTGCAGCAAAGTGTCATAAGTTTTGCAAGGGAAGCTGCATAACATCAGGACTGTTAGATCTGAGGATCATCTAGGTGTAGAACAGACGGGTAGATACTCATCTTTTGCAGATCGATGCACCCGAATCCATGCCACCGGTGGATCTAGATGGCGGTGGTGCATCCCGATCGCTTCAGTGCTGGTGGAGGGGCGAGTGGCGACACCGGTAATCCTTGGCATGCGTGAACTGCGCCCCCACCTCCTCTTATAGCATTGCACGACGGGGCCCACTAGCTCAGGGGTCCCGACTTGGTCGTTGGACCAAGACAGTTGAGATCAACCTAACATTGAGATTGGATGCATTTCCAATTCAATAAGAAGCTTAGGACAATAAAACTGAAACAACTCACAGTTGAAGTACAATTTCTCTACAAATGGGAAAAACATTGAGTTCGTGTTTGACGACGACGTCACTTCACTTCTCCCAAAGTGAAAAGTTCCAGAACTACATCCTCCCTCTCTCGAAATTACTCCACGGTTTCTACTCCGATGAGTCCGCTCCATAGAAAGGGCTCCTATACAGCACACTCAAGCTTCCTAGCTCCATAGCGGGCGCAGGGGCGGCGACCGGGCAGGCACGGAGTGGCGCTGCCTGGCGGGTAGGGCGCGACGGCGGCGGCAGGGCGAACAGGGTGCGGAGGCAGCTCGAGGGCGTGTCGGGCCGGCAAACGGCATGAGCTAGAGGAAGGAGTGTGGCTGTTAGATTTATATTTGCACGAATCTCAAACACTAGGTGCCTTCATAGAGGCAACCTTTCAGTTAAAATCTGGGCGTAGTTTTATCCTTAGGATCACTGCATGATCGGGACAAACTCGAGTTATTTCTGGCCCACCTTGTTGGTGATCACCCTGATCAGTTCTTTATCACTTATATTGGCACAACCATTTTCTTCTCTAGTCAGAGCCGTGTAACCGCGCTCTCAAGCATTTGGAATTTTTGACCGTCCGATCTCCATCGCATGCGAGTGCAGTGCTTGGGTGAAAAGAGGTCGCAGTGAAAAATTCCTTTCTGTACGTCCCGCACGCGTCGTCTTCCCGTTCGCTACGCACCCACCATACTGCGATGGTTGACCGAGCTGCTCCTTCTCTTCTTCCCTTTGCCCGATCTGCTCCTCCGTCTCTTTTCCTCTCGCTCCCTCCTCCAGTGGCAAACCCTAGCCGCGGCGCCGCTCGCTTTCCCCGCCGGCGAGCTCCTCCACCGCTGCCACCTGTCTCTCCTCTATGTTCTTGAGATCAACATGGGAGCTGCATCCGTCGGCGCCGAGGAGGGGGCGCGGCCGCTGGATCAGGCCGAGGAGGGAGCGCCGCCGCGGATCCGGCCGAGAAGGGGCCGCCGCCGCCGGATCTAGCCGAGGAGGAGGCGAGCGGGTCTGCCTTGCAGCGCGAGATGCACGAGATGGCCGCGCTCCTCCTCGACCACGTGCTGCAGGAGGTGGCCGTGCCCCTCTTCCCTGACATCCCCTCTCCGCCGCGGATCTGAGGTGCCACCTTCCCTTGATGTGAGCTACCTCTCATCTTCTCCCTCGATTTGTTTTCCCATCGATACTTTCTTCTCAGTTGGTTTTGGGGTAATAGACAGCCTTTCTCGTGAAATATGTTTGCTGTAGTGCTAATCAATCTCAGGTATTCTTACACTATTTTTTCACTGATGTAATAATTTTGGTATTGGTTATGTCGTGCTTTTTGTTACAAAACCACATTATTTAATCTCATCAAGAGCAGCCCAGGCCATTGTTAAGGCTAGTAATAGCCATTCTTAATGCTTGTAATGGCCATAGTGAAGGCAATTGGTAACAGCCAATGTAATTGCCTTTTTATTGGTGCCATTAGAGGATGAGTAGCACTACTCCCTTTGTAATCCTATAATATGTACAATTGAGATCATAAGAATCCCCAATTCCACTACTTTGTTCTCTCTGTCATTTTTCGTTCTCAACACGTTATCAGCAGCTTCAACCACTGAGCAAGAGAGCAACTGAGACGGCTCAGAGACTTGCAAGCTTCAGGGGGAGACTCTCTGAATGATGAACCTCGTTAGACGCCTCACATTGTACTCTTTTATTCTATGAGTTTTTACCATCAGTTTTTCTCATACAAAGTTTTTAATGAGACAATGGTTGATGCAAGCATATGCCTTATCTCATGTTTTCCCCACCAGGGTTTTTCTAGAGATAAAAATCAGGCATGGATTACTCCTTAAACCTTGCAGGTTCATGATAGAGTAATCACCACACATATTATTCCTTGTTTTTTTCCCCACAGGGTTTTTCAAGGAATTAAAGAACATGTTGATCTCAAGAAGGACTCGATCAAAAGGGGGAGTGTTACAAAACCACATTATTTGATCTCATCAAGAGCAGCCCATGCAGGCCATTGTTAAGGCTAGTAATGGCCATTCTTAAGGCTTGTAATGGCCATAGTGAAGGCAATTGGTAACAGCCAATGTAATTGCCTTTTTATTGGTGCCATTAGAGGATGAGTAGCACTACTCCCTTTGTAATCCTATAAATATGTACAATTGAGATCAATGAGAATCCCCCCATTCCACTACTTTGTTCTCTCTGTCATTTTCATTCTCAACACTTTCCTGGTGAGCTGTGTAATTCTGCATTTGTTTACCTGCATATCAGTATTAATTGAAGCAGGCTATGAGATTGCGTCCATCCAGACCTGCTTAATTATTAGTATACTTTTTCATTTATAAGGTCGTCTGGTGAGGAAATATAAGAAAATAATGTCGGATGTAGAGTTTTATAGGTCTGTACAAATGCATAGCAAGAGCATTTTTTTTGCTTTCACTGCCATATTTCTGTTATAGGAATTGCAGTTTTATGGTGAATTGACTCTCCAAGATTCTTTTAATTCTGAAGGGCTACCTGCCTACTGAGGATTGAGTTGCACACCTTTAATTTGAGGATAGGAGTACTTGATTTATATGCATATTCAGATTTTTTTTTTGCAGTTTCCATATAGTTCCTTGAGCTAATTTTACAAAGAATTTCGCTTGCACCGATAAATTAGCTTTTTTATTCTTTAAGGAAAAAAATCCTTTTCATTTGTAAACCATATGGTTTGTCCATGTTTAATGCATGAATGCAAGATATGCAGAATTGCATCCAAATACAGCATATTTGATTTGGATATTTGAAAAAAATATATTAGTCATTACTAAATTAAACACCACTTTCCTTGAATGCGTAGTGATCGCATCACTAAATTTTGTGTTATCATCACAGAACATTTATCAAATTTGGCGATGCAGTTTATGTCTATTCAATGGCAGGTTGTGATGAATGGCGGCACTGTTGTTCTTTAACAAGCTGTGCTTCCCACTTTGATATATCATGTTGTTTTTGGTTGCAGGTCATTGATGGGTATGGTAATTAACAAAGATGTTGTTTTTGGGTTTAAGGTTCTGACCAGTTAACGTCTTGGCAGGTACTTTATCCCAATATCTTGCTGCCATGGTTTTCTAGCTAGGTGCTATATAAGTTTCTACGACCCTCATTTTTGTTCTCTCTGCTATATTTAGGTGCTATATTTTTTTACTTTCGTTTTTATGTTAGTGAATGAAATGGGTACATATTTGGAAATGCAGAGGTCGGCCGGCGCTCTACAGCCTTAGATACAGATTGCAAGTGCTTTGGCTAAATTCATTACATATATGAATTAGTCAGAATTTATCAGTGGCATCAAAATAATCATTGAGTTTAAATGGTGACATCTGTAGTGTAAAATCTTATTTATAGGGAGTATTTAAATAGTTGTAGTAGACCTATTTTTTCAATACCATATGCATTTTGAAAAACAAAAGACAACCTGCTCCACTTACTATTGTTCAATACAAAATCAATTTTTTTTCTATGTGGGAAGTCAGACCTTACTATCCTTTTCCTTTTGACTTTCTTCACTAGGTATAGGTATCTTTACAGGGTTGAGAAACAGAAACACCTCTGAGAAATTTTCTTTCCACCTGCAGTCAGATGAGCTGAGTGTTTCGGCTCGAGCTTTCTCTGTTTTCCTATTGTTTCTGTTATAATAATAATACTTGTTGGAGGAGGAAAGGAAGTTTCAGGAGAACCTATCCTAGTCCTACTCCGTATGTGGGCAATTTACCAAAGGACACTCTCTCCTAGTAGGAAAGGAGACCCCCTACCCCGAGTATAAATAGTGGAGCACCCCATGATGTAATTACATAAGTTTATTCAGAATAATAAAGAGAAGGCTCCACCCTACATTGTGTCTCGCCTCTTGTCTACTTTTGTTGTTGTTCTCTCCCGTCGATAGCGTTATTACAACACGTTATCAGCACGCTCTTCGGAGCTAGTAGAGGAGAAGCCGAAGTCGCCGAGATGGAGTCAGCGAGTTCTTCAACTCGCCGCCTCGGGATTCGTGCCGCCTCGGGAAGCGCGCCAACCTTGGGAATCGAGCCGCCTCGATTTCCGTGCTCGACGACATCGACGTCCGCGCCAACACGAAGCTGTTGACGGGATCGGGTACGACTACATGGCATCTTGATCGTCACTGCATCGACTTGCGCCTGCATCAACTCGCGATCGTCTACATCACGCCCGAAGGTGAACTTTTGCTACCTGTAGTTTAGCAAGATCGCGATGGCTCGTTGCTGGCCATGGATCGAAATCCCTAAAGCTTCACCCCGGACCAGATTTTTCTAAATCTGGATTTATTGCGTCCCTACATCTAGTTATGTTAGGGTCACCGAATCGAATTGCATAGCATACTGTACATCACAGCCAGCTGATACAGAGGGAAGAGGGGGAGGCTGCAGATCTAACCCTAGACCTAACCCTAACCCTAACCCTAGCCGGTTTGATGGAAATCGCCGAGTACAAACTGCAGAGCCAACGGATGATCCAACGATCGCATATGTGGGCCTGTACATCCTGGTACCTCCTAACCCTAACCCTAGCTCATCGACGACGAGATCGAATCTCGCCGCCGACTTACCTGAGCCGTGCACATGCTCGCTGGATCGAGCTGTACACCGCGCCGCACGAAGCCGCGCGCCGAGCCGCACCTAGGCTCGGCTCGGTCTCCTCGCTGTGCGGGGCCCGCATCGTCGCCGCACCACCACCACGCCCGCGCACGACGGCGGTGACCCGCCGCGAGCCTCAAGCTCGCTGGGCCTGGATCCGCGCCCGAAGTTACCGGATCTGACCTCGGGGCCGACGGATCTGGGGGTCCTGGACCCCTCCGCCGCAAGGAGGGCCCCGGGTCTTCGTCCTCCTCGCGCACGACGGCGGTGAGCTCGCCGCTCACCTACCGCCGCCTTCCCGCGCCACCACGACGCGCCCGCAAGTCGCGCGCCGCCGCACCGCCTCCGTGTAACACCCTGATTTTCAAATTTTTGAATAATTTAAAATTTGTTAGAATTAAAATAGGGTGTTAACATTTTTCTTGTGCAAAAGAATTATTTTCTAAATTACATAAATGAACATAGGATATATTAAGGTGTTTGTTGCATTCATGCTGCTTAGAAATGCATTTAGGATTTTATTGGGTACAAAAATGAATTTAAAATCGTGTAGAATTCTGTTTACTTTAGCTTTGCAAAATCAGTAAAAGAAATAGAAAAGAAAAACTCTTTCTCAGCCGCAATGGGCCGATTCTCTCTTCCCCGGCCCATCTTCTCCTTTTTCTTTTCCCTTTTCTTTCTTTCCTCTCGGGCCGCTTGTTTCTTTTCCCTGCAGCCCAGCTCGCGCCTCCGGCCCGATGCAGCCCGCTCAGCCTTCCCCTTTCCTCTCACTGACACGCGGGCCCCGTCCCTTTCTTCTTCCCCGAGCCGTCGCCGCGCCGGACTCCTCTACCGCCTCCGATTCTTCCGCGCCCGCCTCCGATTCTTGCGCGCGCGTCGTCCGGAGTCCGAGTCCCTGTCCTGCACGTCACCCGCGCCCTATAAATCGAGGTGCCCCGCACCCTTGAGCCCTTGCAACCCCTAACCCTAAGCGCCGCCGCCGCCATTGAAGCTGACGCTCGGAGCTTGACGGGAAGCCATCGGGAGCCGCCTCCGACCTCGCCGAGTCGACGAGAAGCTTCGCGTGCCGCCAAGAAGTCGATCCCGGAGGTCCTCGACGTGAACCCGACGCCGTAGCCGCTTCCTCGACGACGCCGACGACCAGCCGCCGCTCCTCTACGTCGCCAGCCGCCGTTGAGCCGTTTCGAAGCACGAGATCATCCTAGGTGAGCTCCCCGTCCTCTCAGCTATCTTCTGGACCGAGCGCGACGAGTTTTCGACCTCTCTAGCGATAGATCGACCCTAGTCCGGCGATCCGCCGCCGTGACCGCTCGCCGGCGACGAGCTGCTCCGGTCAGCTTTCTCCCCAATCGCTCTCAGCCCTTCATCCTTTGATCAACGGCCCAGATTAAAAAAGCCCATACCCTTTCATAACAGGTCGACCGTGGACTCATAGACCGAGTCTATGCACCCGGTCCACGGATTTTTCTTATTTTCTAAAAATGATTTCTGATTTAATTAAATCTTTTTAATTTTCCAGAGAAAGGCAGCTTTACAGTTAGGCCCTCGGTCTTTTATAAAATTATGTTTAGGTCCTAACTTTTTACAGAAACAACCCTGAGTTTTTCGTAAATTATATTTTAGTCCCTAACTTTTACACTTTAGTCCCTAAACTTTCTCATATTTACAAATAAGTCCTCAAACTTTTCTGTAATATAAATTAACCCTTACACGTTTCTGCTTTTCTGTTTTAAACCCTAAAACTTCAAACTAGCATAACTTTTTACTCATAAACTCCGTTTTTAGTGATTCTTGCGCTCACGTGATCGTAGGAACGAGTACTATCTTTTGGTACTGTTTTTGATCTAGTTTAGTACTGTTTGGTGTACTGTTTCTTATTTTGTTTGTTGTGTGTTTCTCCTTTGGACGCGTTAAATAGGAGACGAGTTCGTGAACTTCCAAGATCAAGAGTTCGAGGTCATCACTGAGCAGCAAGAGGAAGGCAAGTGTCCTTGACCATTTTGATCCCATGTTTGAAATGTTTTGTTTGCAAACATGCATGCTTGTTTAATACTGAATCCCATGAGTCTATACCATGTTCCATATTATTCCTTGTCGCCCAATGAGTGTTTGTCTATGTGTGGTAGTAAATGCTTAGCCATGCTTTTGGAGTCATTCACCTAATCTAATTAATCTTGACTAATGGTTCACTTCAACCCGATAAAATGATGGTAACCTTTTTAGCAACATGGAACTTAGGACTGGTGGTTTGCTATGTGTGCACCAGTGGTTGTTTGTTTTGACAATGGTGGAATGCTTAGTGTGCACCATTGACTGGTGGGATGCTTAGTGTGCACCAGTGATTGTGTTGGTTGGGCTGGTGGATTTCTTAGTGTGCACCAGTGTTTGTTCGTGCTTTAGGCTGGTGGTATGCTTCGTGTGCACCAGAGTGTCCAGTGGTATGCTTAGTGTGCACTGGAGGGCTGATGGGATGCTTTGTGTGCATCAGTCTGGAATAGTGGTCTTGTGAGAATACTAGTTGATGGTGGTTTGCTTTGTGAACACTATGTTTGATGATCTTTTATGGTTTATTTATTTTGTTTGCTTGTATCATAACACCTAGAAATATAGGTTGCTTTTAAAATGTGTTTAAGCATAACTTGGCATTTGAGCAAATAAACCAATGTATAGCCTTTCTTCATTTATGCCTTGCATGTCATACTTTTCCCACACTTGCGGAGTACGATATGTACTCACACTTGCTATCTCTCCCATAAATATGAAATGCTGCTCAGAAGATGGAGGTGAATTCTTCTATGATGGTGAATATGGTGATTACATCTAGCTTGTGGAGCCCCCGGTCGACGTCCCTGTGGAGTGATGGAGTTTAGAAGTCTTCCGCTAGCGTTATCGAGTCTTCGAGTCGTTTGAGAACTTTGAGTCATTTGCTTAAGTAAGGGTGTAATATTTAAATATGCACTGTTCTTGATTATTCACTTGAGTCACTACATGTATGAGACATGATCCTGGCATACATGTGCGGTTATATAAAAACCGGGTGTGACACTACGCGACTCCCGCACCGGGTCCGCGCGCCGCCACCAACCCGGCGACGAGCTCCACACGAGCTCGCCCGGGGGACCCCAGCTCCCTCCTCCGCGCGCCATGGCGCCGCACCGCCACCCCGCCGCGAGCTCGTCGCACGATCCGTTCGCTGCCGCCGCCGCCTCCCCGCTCGGGTGAGAGGAAGAGGAGTGTGGGGGAGGGAGTGAGCGGATAGGGTTTCAACCCTATCCGTCTTGCTCTTATATCCGGCCGGGCAGGCCGGCCTGGTGGGCTGGGCCGGGGTGGGCCGGGATGGGCTGAGCTGGCCCACTGGGCCGGCCTGTTTTCGGAATAAACAGAAAAGAAAATACGAGGAAATTCGGTAAAATCTAAAATTTTGCGAAATACCCCCTGAATAAGCTAGGAATTGCGGTTAAGTCTTGAATTTTTGCAGAAAAGACCTTGAAGTTTTCCATATTAGAACCCGCAGTCCTAAATTTTTGCAAAAGGTCCAGATTGTTCCGAAATTACGATTTGACCCAGAAAAATTGCAAAATAGACCCTGTAGTCTATGGAATTTGTCTGAATTAATGTTATATTGCATATAACACCTTGGGTTTAAGGGATTTTATGTCAGAAACATATAAGCTTGCTGTTTTTGCTGTTTAATCCTCCTGTTTGTGCATATTTACTGTGTAACTAGATCTGAAATCATGCATATCATGTTTAAAGCAATTAAAATATGATTAAAAGTGCCTTTAATCATAGAAACATGGTTTTAGGACTTGCTCCGAGTTTTTAATCCATTACTTTATGCATTCTACCAACTAGGTTTACAAGAAGTAAACTTATGCACTGTTATTTTTATACATCTTGTAGATGTCTGATCTTGTGAAACGAGAATTTGAAGTGCTGGCACCGAATGGCCTAAACTATCTGTCTTGGTCACTTGATGCCAAAATCCTTTTGAGTGGAAAGATCTCTTGAAGACGATCAACCTCAAAAGGAGATACTGCTGCAACGAATGTGCAGCAGCTCAGGCACTGCATTTCCTGAGGCATCATTTAAGTACTACCCTGAAGAATGAGTACATGACTGAACGTGATCCAAAAGTCTTGTGGGATTCATTGAAGAATCGGTTTGAGCAGATAGAATCTGTCTTAAAGCCTAAAGTGGAGCGTGACTGGCAGAACTTACGCTTCCAAGACTTCAAGACATTGAGGATTACAACAACCGCTCTGTAGCATAGTTACCACCTATGAAACTATGTGGAGTAGATCTTACGGATCAAGATCTTATACAGAAGACTCTCACTACCTTTCACCCCAAACTCACTTATGTGAGTAGGCAACAAGAAAAGAAAAGTATGACTTATGTACAATTGAGCAATGCCTTGCAGCAAGATCAGGGGGAGGATGAACTATTATGCAGAATCATATGTCTCGCCCCACTGGCTCAATTGCACCGCCAGAAGCACATGCTACTTCATTCCAGAAGGATGAGGGGAGGGTCCAAAGAATGGATCAAAGAAGGGTAAGCGGAAAGCTAAGCGCTCCAAGAAGAAGAACGCTAAGCCTAAGACGCTTAAAGGGGGAGCATATGGTGAACAAAACCAAGATTGTTATAGGTGCGGTGAGCATGGCCATTGGTCACGCATATGCAAAGCACCTAAACATGTTGCTGAGATGTACCAGAAGCCTCATGGCACGAAAAAGAAAACCAGAAGGAAGCACACTTCTTGGAATGTCCACCACCTGAAGAGGGGTCACCTTCGCATGAAGAGAAGGAAGAAGACATCGCGAAGATGACATGGGTACACACAGATGACAACAAACCTTGAAGGATCTGGAGATTTGTCTCTGGATGATGATCTCATGGATGAAGATGATCTTCTGGAGAAGATTAGAAGACTTGCATGGACATGAAATAATTCTCCCTAGTTATAATACTATCTATAGATGGTTTTGAGTAGTATTATGCATTTAGTTTTAAATTCCTACAATGAATTAAGTGGATAATGTAATCTCTAGTAGAGACCTCGTTTTAATATATAGTACTTGCAGTCTATATAATCGCCTTGGTTTTTCTTTTACCTTGTCGTTATTTGGCTTTTCCTTGAAGTATTTGCCTTTGCTTTGTGCCTACAAGTGTAGTACAATGGAAGGGAACTATGTCTTGTAGACTGTTGCACCACTAGCACAGTTCTTAGGGATACTCGTTATTTCAAACACTCAGAAAGTATGAAGAAGGAATAACGACTCTCATTGGAAATGGGAGAAAGATTGTGGGTTCCGGAAGGGCAACCTTTACTCTCCCTAATGGAACGACATTAGTAATCCAAGCAGCATTACTATATCCAGACGCAACTAGAACGTTGCTGAGCTTCAAAGATATCCGTGCAAATGGTTTTCATGTAGAAACTAATGACGATAATGGCGAAGAACGTCTTATCATGACTAAGAAGCACGGAGATCAGAAAACTATTGTGGAAAGTTTCCCCTCCTTTAAGGAAAGCATGTACTACACCTATATTAAACCACAGAATGGCTTAGCTGCGCGTTTAAAGTGATCTTGAAGAATTATGAACCATACAGAATATGGCATGAAAGACTTGGGCACCCAGGAAGTAATATGATGGGCAGAATCTTGAAGAATTCTAGTGGGCATGAATTGCAACCGAGACAATTTCCTAATAATCTTGAAGATTCTTTTACGCTGCATGTGCAACTGGGAAATTGATAACTAGAACCTCTACATTAAAACTTCATGCAAAGATACACCATTCCTTGAAAGAATACAAGGAGATATCTGTGGACCTATTAGTCCCTTCTCAGGGCCTTTTAGATACTTTATGGTATTAATAGACGCCTCCTCGAAGTGGAGTCAAGTATGTCTATTGTCCACTAGAAATCATGCTTTTGCACGCACGCCTTACATCCCAAATAATTCAATTGAAGAATAATTTTCCAGAGCATAGAATTAAATCCATTCGCATGGATAATCCGGAGAATTTACCTCGAAGGTATTTGATGATTATTGCAAGTCATTGGAATAAAGGTAGAACATTCTGTTCCTCATGTGCATACGCAAAATGGTTTAGCAGAATCGCTAATTAAGAGGATCAAGTTAATTGCAAGACCACTATTATTGCATAGTCAGCTGCCTACCACTTGTTGGGGACATGCTGTGCTACACGCTGTGCTGCCTCATACAACTTAGACCATCTGCTAAAGTTGAAGAATCACCATTAGCATTAGTGCAAGGGAAGATACCGAATATCTCTCATTTAAAGAAATTTGGATGTGCCTTATACGTCCCTATCCCACCACCTCAGCGATCAAATGGGAGCTCAACAAAAACTTGGAGTTTATGTGGGTTTTGAGAGCCCATCGATCATAAAATATCTTGAGCCTCTCACTGGAGACTTGCATACGGCTCGATATGCTGATAGTATCTTCAATGAAGACCATTTCCCGACATTAGGGGGAGGATTGTACCTCAAGAAAGAATGCCGAGAAATAGAGTGGGAAACTCCTGGAATCCATGGAATGGATCCTCGCACTAAAGAAACTGACCAAGAAGTTCAGAATATCATCCACTTGCAGAGGATTGCTAATGAACTGCCAGAGACATTCACCAACACACAGGGAATTATGAAATCTCATATACCAGCAGTAAATGCACCGAAAAAGAATTGAAATACCCCATGAAGTGGGAGCTCAAATGGAATTCCAACTAGAGCCACTACCTCACTAGCTAGAAATGCTAGGAAGAGGGGGAGTGAACCGGTTACAAGGGTATCGAAGAAACCCAAAGTACAAGCACAAGCTAAGGCTCCTAGAAGACGTCCGATGGAGCGTAAGCGTAAGCTTGGTACTAATGAGAATCCCGTGAATGGTGAAATGAGTGTACACGAAGTACCGAAACCGGATATTCCAGATCTGAACATACCTATAAGTGATGATCTGGACCATGACGAAAGAATCATGGAGAACTCAACACACTATGTTGAGACAGGAGAAAAGTATGATAGAAGAGCCCAGAATGTCGACATATATTTTGCAGAAAAGATTGCCCACATCATTGATGAGGTTGAAGAACCCAAATCAATAAAAATACAAAGCAGCGTTCTGATTGGCCAAAGTGGAGAGAAGCAATCACTGCAGAACTAAACTCGCTTAACAAAGACAAGTCTTCGGACCAGTCTGCCTCACCCCTGAAAGAATGTTCCCGTAGGATACAAATGGTATTCGTCCGGAAGAGAAACGAAAAGAATGAGGTCGTAAGATACAAAGCGAGATTAGTAGCTCAAGGTTTCCACGCAGAGACCAGGTATCGATTTCGATATCAACATACTCACCTGTAATGATGGAACCACATTCCGGTACTTGATCTCTCTAGCAGTAAATATGGAATTGCAGATGAAATTGATGGATGTTGTGACAGCATACCTGTATGGGTCGTTGGATACTGAAATCCACATGAAGGTTCCAGAAGGAATTAAAGTCCCAAATGAAGAAGAACGCAACTTATATAGTGTGAAGCTGCAAAGATCCACTATATGGCTTAAAGCAATCTGGAAGAATGTGGTATAATAGGCTTAGTGAGTTTTTACTGAAGAAAGGATTCCTGAAGAATGAAGACTGTCCTTGTGTATTCATTAGAAAATCAGAGATGGGATATTGTTATAATATCCATCTATGTCGATGATCTAAATATCATTGGAACGACACAAGACATCGAGGAAGCTAGTTCATTCCTGAAATCTGAATTTGAATGAAGGATTAGGAAAGACTACATTCTGCCTAGGCTTGCAGCTAGTGCATACCCCAGAAGGTATACTAATGCACCAGTCGGACTATACCAAGAATGTATTAGAGAAGTTCAGTATGAGTAGTGCATACCCACTCAGAACCCCTATGGTGTGAGGTCACTCGATGTAGAGACCGACCCATTTAGACCAAAAGAGGAACATGAGGAAGTATTGGGACCTGAATATCCCTACCTAAGTGCTATCGGAGCGTTGATGTATCTAGCAAATGGTACAAGACCCGATATTGCCTTTGCTGTTAATCTACTAGCAAGATTTAGTGCAGCTCCAACCAGAAGACATTGGAATGGCATTAAGCATATCCTCAGATACCTTAGAGGAACAGAAGATATGGGGTTGTTCTTCCATAAGAAAGGAAATGTAATCCTAGAAGGATATAAGATGCTGGGTACATGTCGGATCCACACAAATCATTCGCGCAGACTGGTTATGTGTTTCTCTGTAGTGGAACTGCAATTTCTTGGAGATCTACGAAGCAGACGATGGTGCTACATCAACAAATCACTCAGAGATATTGACTTGTATGAGGCATCTAAAGAATGCCACTGGTTAAGAAGAATTACTCACCATGTACTGAATACATGTGGAATTGAAGTGAGTAAAATCCCTACCATTATCTATGAAGATAATGCAGCTTGTATTGCACAAATACAAAAGGGATATATTAAGTCTAAGGTCACGAAGCACTTACACCTAAATTCTTCTTCACACATGAAATGCAAGAGAATGAAGAAATTTATGGTGACTCATGTTCGCTCATGTGATAATCTTGCAGATATGTTCACTAAGGCCCTACCTGCTAAATCTTTTGAAAAGCGTATGCATGGTATAGGAATGAGGAGACTTAAAGATGTGTGCAAATCAGGGGAGAATTCTCTTGAACACATAAATCCTAACACTATAGTCAAGAAGACAATATATAGTAAATTCTAGAAGAATATAGCATTGTACTCTTTTTCCCTCATTTGAGTTTTTACCTGAAGGTTTCTCAAAAGAGAGGTTTTTAACGAGGCATTGTGTGCAAATGAAGCAACGGTACCATGTACTCTTTTCTCCATTTTTCCCCTGGGTTTTTATGAAGGAGTTTTTAATGAGACGTGTGTCGTCGTAAAATGCCCAAGGGGAGTGTTATAATAATAATACTTGTTGGAGGAGGAAAGGAAGTTCCAGGAGAACCTATCCTAGTCCTACTCCGTATGTGGGCAATTTACCAAAGGACACTCTCTCTAGTATAAAGGAGACCCCCTACCCACGAGTATAAATAGTGGAGCACCCAGATGTAATTACACACAATTTATTCCGAATATAAGAGAAGGCTCCACCC